>PVKA01015772.1:0-49305 GCA_004027165.1 Ctenomys sociabilis
AAATAATATAATATAAAATATACATATAAATTATAAATATTACTGTTTCATTTCTTTGTAAAAGATCATGCCATATGCAAATAAGGATGGTTTGGCCCTTTTCTTTCCTTTTCAATTCTCATCTATTTCTTTCTCTTTTCTGATTTCTTCGGTTAAAGGTCTGACTACTATCTTGAATAGGAATGAAGAGAAAAAACACCCTCCTCTTTCTCCTGATTTTGGGGGAAATGCTCTCAGTTTTTCTGCACTTAGCACGATGCCAGCTGCGAACCCGTATCCCTTAGGGACAGATCCTCCTGAGCAGATATTCGTCAGGCTTAATAATGAGCCGCTAATGGGCTCGCTCAGAGGCTGGCTCCACACCTGCTGGGATGGCCAACTTCCGCTTTGGCTGCCGAACCACTCACTGACGCACTCTTATCCAGCCACCGTCCTGTGCGATGCCCCGCGGTGCCTTTCTAGTGACCTTTCCGACTCTGCGAGTACTTCTCTGAGTACTTTTGCATCTGTGGTCGCCAAGGAATCCAGACAGTAGATCTCAGCCTTTTCCGTGTCTTCACGGGAACCACGTCAGCCTGTGGGCAGCTCACTCACCCACGTGGGGGTCAGCTGCGACAGCACAGCCTTGGCCCAGCTTGAGCATCTTTCTCCTTGTGCTGCAACGCTCCTTCCAACTGCTGCCCAGCTCTCAGAGTGAGACTCCAGGTCCCCAGCCAGGATGATGCCTTTGTTTCTTTCTTCCCCAGTGCCTACCGGTCCTAAAGCTGTCACCTGCTAGTGACATGCTGTCTCAAGTTCTCTCCAGTGATCTTCTGGCCAATAGGAGGGAGCCAGGACAGGTGACATGTGGGGGAGGGGTCAGGCTTGGCTCGGACCCAGTGGCCCAGCTGTGCTGCCCTGCTAGGCTCTTTCTCTGAAGGTTCTGTTCTCTCCTTGGATGGCTGGGACCTGGGCATGAATATAAACAGTCCTGGGGGCCTGCTCTTTCTAAATATCCTTGAAGAAAGAATGAGAGGATGGGCTTCTCCTTCAGGCTGCTCTCCTGTATCGGAGCCTACTTGTTCCATCCACCTTCTGTGAGAAGCACATCTGGCGCATATCTGCTGAACGCATGCACTACTGCCACTGCAATGCATGCGTGCGGACAGGTCAGCCGTAGTGTGAGCACACACTGTGTTCCACCTAGGAGTCCATGTCCTTTAGTTTCCATACTTGACAGCGTGGACATGAACTCTATCCTGTGTGTGCCACAGCAGACAGACCTGGTGGAGAGCAGCAGCCTCTTATGACCAACTCAGGCTGAGAAAGGATGTGGATATTGTGGATAAGGCTCGTTCTGCCCCTGGAAGATCATTCAAAGCACGAGACCTAGGATTTTGTAAAAACTCCAAAAGTACAGACAGGTGGTGCCGCATGAAGGTGTCCTCCCAGCCTCAGGCTGATGTTCAATTGTCAGGACAGTATTCAGAGACAGAAACTTTCAGAAGCAATTAAGTCTCTAGGATTCCAGCCTTATGAGGGAATTACTGCTGTTCTCCTGCTTAGCTCTTCATCAGAGGTTCCCATGGTTCTGGGGCCACCAGGCCCGGTTGCCAGACTGGCAAGGTATGCACTATAGGGAATCAAATTTGGACCCTTGCACTTGCCAGTCAGGCACTTAGATCACTGAGTTATCTCCCCAACCCCGTATCCCCATTCTGATGTGTTCTGGGTAGCAAAATACAGCTGCTAAGCAGCCTGGAGCATCATCATTTTAAGTGTGAGAAGCCAGAGTACAGCTCTGCACAATGAAGGTTAGAAAAACCTACATGGACATGTGTGGTACTGCCTGAAAGAAGGATTTCAATATTGCTAGCCACCTGGAGATGAGATCTGGAGAATTCTTGCCTCAGATTCACAAAGTAGGCTGTATCAGTTACGCTTCTCTCATTGCTGGGACAAATACCCGACAGCCAAAAGGGCAGCAGCTCATGGCTGCAGAAGGCAGCAAAACAGGAAGAGCAAAAGGGTGGAGCAGCAACAAACAGGGCAGGGAGAGCAAGTCTGTCTCCCTCAAGTTGCACTCGGGCTGTTTGCCCCAGGCGGGAGGGTCACAGCCATGAACCCCAGGGGATCATGAGTTAGTCACAGGCGCTAGAAGTCCACCCTGTGATTGCGTGAGGCTTTCGGGGATGACTAGACACAAACTGTAGCATAGGCCAAGAATTCCAGTCCTCTGTGACTTTGGTACAGCCCTTAGCTTTCATTGGTAATAACCACAGTGCAGATCATTGACATTTTCCTCCAGCACCTGCACATTCCTTTTAGAGTCCCATCCAGCCTGGACAACACAGTCCTGCAGCGTGTTGGCTTGTGTGCTTGTGTTTCAGAGCTGTCGCTTCAGTGTCTCTCAAATTGTACAAGATGGAAATCAAGCCCGTCCTTCTTGACAGGACAGAGAACACGTCCTCCTCGCTCTTCTCTCTGATCCTGCTCCTTCCTAGCTCAACTCCATGCACTTCCTTGCACCCCCTTGGATGCTACGTGAAATCCTGGGGCACACTGCTGTGAGTGTCTCCCGGAATCTGAACACCCAAAGCAACATGCCAAGTGCAAATTTTACCTTTCAATAAAAAGCTGCTTGTAGCACTGAAAGCTGTCATTGTATTCTATTTTTAAGAAAAAAAATATGTTCACGTAGGCATTTTTTTCCCAAACTCAAACCTCAGTGTTCAGGTTTAATTGCAGTGTTGGCCTGTGGTGATAAATCTGTGGGTTTGGGGCTGTGTGGTTGGGGAACTCCTGAAAGGTTTGCCGTCACTGTTGTAGGTGTTTTGCTCTGCAGGGGTCCAGTCTGATGTCTGATCTGACATGTGAATCATGTTCATGCTGTTGTGTATGCAGGAAGTCCTAAAATATCCTAACCTGGATAATACGGATTTTAAAAAGCCTCAAAAATTCATACTCTGCATCTTTTCATGGAATTGGTCAGTGAAAATAGGGTACTCTTTAAATTATACTTTTATTTAGAGCACTTGCCTAGCATGTAAGTGGCCCCAGGTTCAATCCCAGCACTGCAACATGAATACATAAATAAATAATTCTACTGATTTACTGTCATTTACCACCAGCAGCCATGTCAGCACTGCTTGGCAGGTTTTTAGAATCTCAAAGAGCACTGAAAAAATCTCAAAGAATAAAAATAATGGATGAGCCTAATATTGCCTTTTCCTGTGCTTACCGGCAAGTCTACAGATTCTTAGGTGAAGAGAGACTTTCATATGCTCTTATGTAAGTGTATAATAACAATAGAAAAGCAAGCCACAGAGCAGAGTTATTGAATAATTGTAACAGCCTCCTAAATCTGTCTTTTTTCCTAAATTTCATTTGGATTTAGAAAGTAAATCATACTTAGATTCATCCATGTCATAGATTTGTTGCTCTGAGTGGATATAGTGTTTTTCTCAGTAACAAGTAATGCAGACAGCCCGTTCATTAGGAGGCTTACTTCTTCCCGTTATTTAGAGAATCTCAGTCACAATCATTCTTTAGAATTTATTAGTCAGATTGTCAGTTTCTACTGCTTCATGTAGGTGGATGGGTGGCCAGGACCTCATGCATCACGGGGAAGAATTTCTGAAGCTGTGGCAGGACCCTTCTGTCATCGAATGCTGTACTACCGAGGGTGTAGTTTATGTTCCTGGTTTACTCTGAGCACTTTATCAAAGGTTTTCTAAAGGAACACAAGTTATTAGTCTCATAAGAGTAAAAAAGACTAACAAATTGTATTGCATCCAACTGCATCAAATAATATCCTTGAGGTGATAATCCCTTTTTAGTACATCTAAACTTTCGTTTATTAAATGTATCTGTAGAAAATATAATGGAGTGAATTCTACCGTTTTAGCTCTTCATCTGCCATCTCACGCTGTGAACTTCTGTGTAGTCAGAGCCATGACCGCCTGACTTCCGACTTAGCCTGACTTCAGAAGCAAAGGATGAGAATTTACGCCATAAAATATCACAAAAACAGGCTGACAACAATATGCAATATAACAACCATTCTCAAATTGCTGAATTCCTATTATTTTGTACACTGAAATTTTGTGTCATTTTTCATGTTTCTTAAATTTTTTTTATTCTCTTTAACAAATAAAAATATTTTAAATTTTGTAGTACCAATTTGGCTTTTAGACATAAATTTTGCCTATGCTTAAAAAATTCAAAATACTCTATTGGCTATTAGAGAATATACAAATAAAGATATGTTTTTAAATATGAAAACCTTATAAACCAGTAGTAAAATACAAACATAATGCACCGTTTGAGATATTTTGCCTCATCTTAAGTGAATCGTCTGTCCAAAGCAGGAATTATTATGATAGTATATAGGGTAGAAATGCTGGCTTCAGTCATAGTAAAGCATCAGAGTGCTGCCTGAGATTGTCGCTTAACAATTAAGCCTATGCATGTTTAATATTAAAACATTATGTTGGTAGATATCTAAAAAACGTAGCACAACATTTGAGCATTGCTTGATATGATGGGATCATTACTTAGTTAGAACTAGTTTACTTATAATTTAACTGGAGAATTCTTTTTTTTATTGAAGTAGAAATATCAATGAGACAGCTTTAAGACACCTTAACAGGATGGATTTGATAAATTAATACATTGCAAACTGTTTTCATAATGTTTTGTTATCGTACAAGGTGTATACATGATATTATACTTATAGACATTATTATAGCATATGTCTCTTATCAGTAAATTAAGAGAGTGTAGCTGTTTATGTATCTTATTTTTTATACCTGAATTATAGCAAAGATTCAATAATTAATACTTTCTACCTTGTTATTTTCCTAGTGGTTGTCCATAGTACTAGAAGCTGACATAATATCCTGTCCAACCACCATTAGTGCAAATCTTGCCTCTCATACAATTATGTAGAAGCATGGCGTTGTCTATCCCAACTGCACTGTCCATACACACACATCATGATTCTTCCTTTCTATACCCCTTCTTTTGTCTACACCTGTCAAAGATGGGCACTCCATTGTCATTCAACCAATTTAGGTGTCTGAACTCGATGATACAATCCAACACAGTCCAGCATTCCACAATAATATTGAGTTATCTGAAGAGGTTTTCGACCATAGCCATTTAGAGCTCAAATTATTATTATGACCCCAAGTTGTATACCTCATTTTTATACTTCTCTGCTGGATGGTTAAGACCTAGATAGAGCAAGACCTATATCAAAACATGCAGTTTTTGTTTCTGATGAGGTCAGTGAAGTCCCCTCAGGTTTTATCTTGTAATCCTGTACCTTATTCTGTAGATCCTTTGTCCGTGTCATCCATGTGGATGAGTCACGGCCAATGCTTGACCAGTTTGCTCTCTGTGAGAGCCTGAGAGAAACTGTGACACTCAATATATTATTACCCTAAATGGTCTAAAATTAAGAATTCTTGTTTTCTTGGCAATGAGAATTCTTAATTTTAGACCATTTAGGGTAATAGTATATTGAGTCTCACAGTTTTCCATTTATTTGATTTCCTCAGCAATAAATTTGTGGTAATTTCAAAATGGAAAGTTCTGTTTCCAACTATCCTCCATTTATACTTTAGAGATATCTTGTTGTAATGCTTGGGAGAACAGAAATAACTTTCATGCTTTATTTTTCCCCAGTAAGTCATTCTACTTGTCCTGTAAGTTAACAGATATTTCTTTTGCACAGCTTAATGATAATTCCCAGGAAATTGAAACAGTTTCCAGTATAGCTCATGAACTTTTGCCTCAAATATTTGTAATAGTCAACATGATACTTGACTACTCAACCATGGCCTTTAAGTTCTTTGTTTTAGCTAGAAGATCTGATCTGAATGCTTTAAAGATAGTAAATGTAATAACAAAATTATCCCATAATAGGTATCAATAGCACAGCACACTGGCAGGTAACCAGGTCCTGGGGAGTTGGAGCAGGGTGCAGCCACACAGAGATTTATGAGAAAAATAAGTGTGACACAAGACACAGCTAGACTTGTCTCTTATCCAGACTCTGAAGGTATGACTTTATCAGCTTCTTCAGACTGAACAAGGAAGTTGAGGCAGGGGGGTGCAGCCGTGGAGCACTGAAAGAGTTTTCATGAATACATACTTTAATATACACTGAGATTGGACATTTTCTTTTCAACAAAGTAAAATTTCAATTATTTTACTTGTACTTTTGAAATTACAAAAAACAAATACACTTAACAGTAAATTGGACCTAATATTACAGAGGCACTTTTGTAAAAGAGATCATTTATTTGGTGTCATAAAACAGGTTTTGCTTGTGGCTGTGGCATGCAGAGACTGAGGGATGAAGGGGAGCACCTCTTCGCTTCTGTCACTGTGATCTCTTGCCTGTCTGCAGAAAGGCAAGTGGGGAGCAATTCACTGGGGAAGCAAGAGTTATGAGCTAGGTGCATGAAATAAATTGTGTATCTTTCTTCTAAAGTCCCTCCTTCTGTCCCTTCTTCCCTTCTTCTTTTGCTCCCTCCCTCTTCCTCATCCTCCCTCCCTCCCTCCCTCTCTCCCTTTGTACCTCCTTTCCTCCTTTCCTTCCTTCCTTTTTTACTTCCTTCCTTCCTTCTTTCCTTCCTTCCCCTTCCCTCCCTCCATCTCTAACTCCCTCTGCTTTCCTTCCCTTTGTTTCTAACAATTTTAACTATACTGTGATAAGATAATTCGTCTTCCACAATACAACTCCATATTTTTAATAGAAAAAGAACTTTAAGCATAAATTACTACTTGCAACTTGGAACTGAAGAAATGTCCTAATCATGCACAAACTAAAAAGAAGGCACAGGCATCACTCCTGCCTCAGTTAACACTGTGAAGAGTTTATTGTTTGGTTTACAACATCTTTTCTTGGACATCACATCTACTTTAAATAACACAGCTTGGCTGTATTTACTAAGACCAACACAGGTGACATTTGCTTTTCCCCAAAGAGGAAGTTTAACCACAGCTCATTTTCTCATCTCCAGCTTCCTCAAAACTCACGTTATCCCAGTTTAGTAGGAGTACAGAGCCAGATAAGTCACTGAGGCTCATCCTCTTGAGGGTGCTGTGGGCCCAGCGAGGAGCCCCGCACTCCGGGCAGTGCAGCGGGATGGCTGCCTTTGAAAGCTGATAAGGACCGTTCTCTACCTTGTGAATGCTGCTCAATGCCTTCTTAGCTAGTTGCATTCTTGGAGAGAAAGGCCATTGCATTTGGTTCATATTGCCTCTCTCATTATCGAAATTATTTATAGAATACCAGTGATGGATGACTGGTATTCTATAAATGGCTCTTTTTATCTGGAATATTACCAAGGCCTTGTAGAAAAAGGAAGGTCAAAATGGGAGGAGAAAACCAATGTACATCTTGTCTGTTTGCACCAGTGCAAAGTATTTTTTGAAACTCTTGACCTTTTAATGAAGGTACTGCATATCAGGTTTAATAATTGTAAGTGGACTCTTCCCCAACATGAGAAAATCTCCTACTGCTCCTCTCCCTCTCCACATCATACAGCTGTCTAGAAAAGCGAGAAGGTTATGAAAGACATTCACTACATGGCAGGCTAATTAATTCACAGTTCGGCTCCCAGGAAAACCAAAATAATTGTTTTGAACAAACTAATGAGCGCAAGTCTTATAACATGTTTGGTAGCAATTAGATTGGAGTCCCAGGGATGCTTTGACCATGAGATGAAAGTAATTAGACATTCATTAAAAGCATTTTTGAACTCCCTGGAGACATCTCATAAACAGAGACATTTGATGCTATGGGTCTAGTCACATAGATCTTCCAATTTCTGATTATACCTACTTAAGAAATCTTTAATATTTTAATTATCATTAATCTACAGAGCTGTAGACAATAATTGATCATCAATTGCACACTTATTTAAAATTATAATTAACTATGAAGGGGCCATTGTATATTCAGTCCATTATGCTGAGTTTAGATGGCCGAATGGCTGCTGTAGCTCACACAGGCTGAGGTCAACTAATGTGTTCTCATTTACTTCCAAACAACTTCGTCAAAGAAAGTCTAACTAAAGACTAAATAATCACGATTGTGTCATAAAGATACTTGTTTTGCGATGGGTCAGATTCACATCTGTCAACTCAGGTTTGCAGAGACACCCTGCAGTCCCTTCCATCCTTTCTCCCAAGGTATTCAGAAAAGCAAAGACCTCTCTGGAAATTCTGGCTATAATCTTTATTGTATAAGTGGAAAATCCCATAAATGCATAATGAACTGGGGTAAATGAAACATCTCTTTTGTCAAATAATGGGCACTGGGTATTTTGACACCAAGCTTCTGTTTTCTTGGGAAAAGTATTCATATTGCTTTGTTTTCTTCAGATTTGTGAATAGTGCTCATTATTATCATGGCTGTCAGCACCATGTAAAACAATACATTGGTGGGTGAATTACATTGTTTTTTAATTGTTAAATCAGCTTTGTATTCTTGAAATATCGCTTGTCATAATGTATCATTTCATGAATTGTCATAACACTTTCATCATAATTTGTGTGCACAATATATCTTCAGTCTTCCTTTTTTAACTATCCAGTGTGCAACTGGCTCCTAATGGATTAGTGGTCCTGATACAAAAGGGCCAAGTGCTCATAGGTACAGCGGGACAACAGGTGAGTGTATTTGAAATCTTTGTGTGGATGAACTCCAGGAAAATGCCCTTCTGTGGTTGGAGCTGCAGCATCTTCAAAGTGAAACCCAGGAAGGGCATGGGCTGTGCGTTGGCACTGCAGACACCACCCACAGCCCTCTGCTGCACAGCCTTGTCCACCACCAGGGCTGCTATGCACACAAAACACTCCTCTTTCCAGTACCTGAAGTCCTAGACTTGACTGCTAAGGATTTTCCTCACCAGATTTTGGGGGCTGGTGCCATGTACGCTCTGCACATCCTTCACCGTCCACTTTGCCATTTGACAGCTTGTAATAGTCAGGGTTTTCTTAGAGGAATGAATTGAGCACAAGAAGCAGAGAGAACAGAAGGTAGACCAATTTATCAGAAAGGCCAAGATGGGCTTTGGACACCATCAGCCGCAGAGTGGGATGAGGGAGCATGTGTGTGAAGGGCCTGTCTGCCCAGCCCCGAGGGAAGGATTCAATGTGAAGTTCCGAAGCTCCCTGCACTGCCCTGTGCAAGTCCATATCAGCCGGCCAACAGGTCCAAAACAGCAGGCTGAAGACTCGGTGTGGGAAAGCCGAAGGCTCCAAACCCGAGGCCCAAGAGTCTGCACTGGCATCCAGGAGATGGTGACCCAGCTAACGGTGAAGCCTGCAGCTCCCCCCGGGCGGTAGAGCGCAGACTCCTGCCACACGCTCTTCATACACCCTTTCAGAGCCAAGTCCCTCCCGGGCGCACCCCACACCACCTGGGCCCGGCCCCACCCCCTCGCGGGACGGTGGGGGCTGCAGCACCTCCGAGACAATCCAGCTGAGCGGACACAGATATGGAGCCCCACAGTACCTCTTCAGCTCTCGGGCGTCTTCAGAGGGTCCTTTACCAGGTCACCTCAAATCGACGAGACGCAAGCCCAAGGACAGAGGGGAGAGGTGGGATGAAACTCCTTCAGGGTACTCAGCCTGCCCACCAAGACAGGCACGAGGCTCAGTCCAGACGACCCGTCAGGTCCAATTCAGCTGCTGGCGTCGATGGAAGTCTGGATTGGCCGTGCAAAGCGGCTTCCACATCCTCACCACGAAGGTCCCTCACAGGGTGTCGGAGTGCATCCAGTTGACCACGAGAAGTGCTGAGTCCAAAGCACTGAGCCCAGTCATTTCCCTCAGGCTTTGAAAGAGACCAAATCAGGAAACCAAAGACTCGAACACTGGCCTCCTGGGGGAGGAAGATAGCATGGATGAACTGCTGACAGTCACTTGGGTGTGAAACAGGGCCACGCTAACTTGGAACGGGACGCGTGACTCAGTCCATTTGGATCGAGAACTTAGAAATGCCAGGTCTGCCGACCAGGGTGGTCACTGCATTGGTCTTGCAGCCCCACTGAGTCCACACCACTCCCCACCAAGGTGGTGCCGCAGGACCTCAGACTCTGCACAGGACATGTGAAACAGGCCACAAGCCGATGCCAGACTTAAGGCAAGTTCTTGGTAATATTGTTCCTCAGTTTGTTTGTTCGTTTTGCAGAACTGGGGATTGAACTCAGACCTTGAAGTTGCCAGGCAGGAGCTCATTCTACTGAGCCATCTCCCCACGCCCCCATCTGTTTTATTTTTGTTGCTTTCTTCACTGCCAAGGAAAACCAGTAAGTGCTCTTGTAGGAACCACAGTGCTTTGGCACTGTGTTGGAAGCTTCACAGACTAATGATGCAGCTCTTATTAGTCGGAACACTTCTAGAGAGAGCTTGATTTTCACTTTATCATCCTTGTCCTTGGACACCTAAATTCTAATGACTACTTGCTTTTTTAGTGAATGAATGCCATCATATGAAAAGACTGAGCCAACCCACTTGCTCTAAGAAATTACTTTTTGCATTGTTAACTTTGTTTAACACTTGATTTTATACATCCCTCCTATCACAGCTTCATGTGTGTGCATGTGCATGACCTATCAAAATCACATGCACACATGCATGCAAGCTTATAAACATATATTTATTTATAATAAATCTGTTTGGGGTGTGGAACATTTTAAAAATGTAATCGCCATTTTAAACTGTCTTCACTATAGTTGAAATTTACCTGCTGGACTGTATCTCCAGTATCTCAGAATGTGGCCTGACTTAGAAACACAGTCTTAACAGATGTAGCTAGTTAAGTCAAGATAAGGTAATAGCCTCATAAGGCCTTCATCCATGGGACTGCTGTCCTTAAACAAGAGTGGACATTTAGACATTAATGGGTACCCATGGCAGATCTGATGGAATATGAAGACAGAGATTGACTGAATGGTGCAGTGAGCTGAGACACACCTGAGCTCCTAACAGACCACTGAGGTCAGGACATGGGAGAGCAGAGCTGCTCCTCTAGCTCTCCAAGAAGCAATGAAGACAATGACCTTGACAGGATCTGTAAAATCCTGAGCTCTGAGAAGGTAAATGCTTCCTCTTCAAGGCCCACAGTTCCTGTGGATTCGCGGTGCAGACCTAATGAGCCCTGAAGTGTGTTCTCTCTCAAGTCTGGACAGGATCACTCGTTCATGTCTTTTACAAAGGATGAGCTCTGTCATCTGTCTGACCTGCTCCACCTTCCTCTCCTTTCCCTCCCATCACCTCTTTCTTCCTTTGTTCCATGTAGTTTTAGTGCCATCATTGCTTGGTTTGTCCATTTTGTTAAATAAGCATATAGTCTACTAACATGCACAGGAGATATAAATTTAATTAACTTGTTATCACTCATCACACAAGCCCTATTAATTTCTCTTCAAGCATAAGATTCCTTAGGAAGAGCCTTCTCTGCCTCTCTGCAGGTGCGACCCTCACATGGTTTCAGCACTCTACCTCCCGAACCTGGAATTTACCTGTCGGCATTTGACACCATTGTCCATACTCCAGTCGAGAAAGCTGGAATGAGAACAATGAATGAGATTACCAAAGACCAAATGAAAATGTACATGCCTCCAAAAATACTTTAATATACATTACTAAGGTGTAGCAAAATCTCTCCTTCTTTCTCTCTCTCTCTTCATGAAGAACAAAGAATTCCATGAATATGCATGAGGTAAAAGTAAAATTAATGAATTAATTTGAATCACATAGACCAATGGTTCAGATGTGATTTCTAAGATCCAAGAATGAAGTGATGAAGAGGTCTAGATTGTTCTTTTTGTGACTATTAAAACAGATAGAAATATTAGAAAGTGGAACGGAATGAGGAAAGACTGGAGCAGATGCTCTTCAGAGTCTGGGTATGTCAGGAAAATGCAAATTAAAACCCACAGCACAGCGATGCTCCATATCTTTCAGAAAGGCTAAAATGATAGGGCTTATATATGAGTATCAAATGTTAATGAGCACGTGTAACAACTGCAATTCATACACTGTCGGTGATCAAATAACTTTGTACAGCTGATTGGCACTGTCTGCTAAAGCTGAGCCTGTGCACGAACTCTGACCAAGATCTTCCATCCTAGGCCTAATCCCTGAAGAAATGTGTGCACATAACCTCTCAGAGACATCCAATTGAATGTCAGATTGACAGTTAACTAGTAGTTGTTTTTCTTAAGGAATAAAAATGTAACACTTTTGCTCATCTTTCTTTAATTTTTTTATTTGTACATATTTGCCATACATCGTGTTCACAATCATCATAGGGAATCTGTATCTATGAACAATGTATCTTAATTCTTTGCTTCCCATTTCACTCCCCTCCCTTCAACCTTTCTTTCACTCACATTTACTAAAATTAGATTTGAATAATGTGTCATGGTGATGACATATGAATTATATCTTGTAAATCTGAGGAGAGAGAGAGATAAGAGGAAGGGAGGAAAGAAAAAAGAAAGAAAGAAAGAAAGAAAGAAAGAAAGAAAGAAAGAAAGAAAGAAAGAAAGAAAGAAAGAAAGAGGAGGAACGATATAAAATGATCTAGAAATCAAGGGTCCAGGAATACAGCTCAGCAGCATAAGTGCCAAAAAAGAAAAGCTGGCCAGATACCTCAGTGGACTGAAGCACCTGCGTCGGCAGAGCGCAGTGGCTGGGGTTCAGTCCCCAGCATGCCTTGCCAGCCCTGTCCCGGGGATGTGCTGAGAAGGCGTTTAGACTGGGCATGGTATCATGTGCCTGTAATCCCAGCATTTGGGAGGCTGAAAACTGGAGAATCACTATGAGTCTGATATATGTAGTGAGACCCTATAAACCCTGTACTAAATGTATAAAAATAAAAAAAAATTAAAATGCTGGTAAAACATTAGAAATCAGAAGGCAAGGATCCACTCTAAGCATAGCACCAGTGAATCGATGTGTCATGGAAAGGTATCCCTTCTTCACCTCAAAGGATAGAAGTTGTTACATGTGGCAAATTGGAGTTTAAACTGTTACCCCTCAATTACTCTTTCGGAGAAAAATCATCTCCAAATTCTTCACTTAATCACCATGATAATCTCAATTCACTTTTGATTTCTGGTATTTTCTATCATTAATGTCTCATACATAATTTTATAAAGTTTGTTTCAGAATTCAGCTAAAATGTACTGAACCCCCTCGAGGCTACAGCTGTGTTTTTGTTATATTATAGCTCTGGAATGGCATCTGCATTCCGGAGTAATGGACAGTAACTTTATTCTTGTCATGAAAATGTTCACATAAAAATTTCAGGCTATCATACTCAAAAACTCTGTGTTACAAAATAATTATGACTATAAAGAAAGTAAATGGGCCACTTCAATGTTTCCATGCAGGTATACGTAACATATTTTGGTTCCAGTTGTGCACTTAAAAGTTAACAGAAATTCCAGGACTGGAGAGATAGCTTAGGAGAATATGTGCTTGCCTGGCAAGCTCAAGATCCTGAGTTCAATCCCTGGTACTGAAAAAAAAAAAAAAAAAAGAATTAACAGAAATTTCAATGATAAAACCAACAAAAAGAACCAGGGAGATAGATAGCTTGCTTGGCAGTCAGTCTAAGTGCCTGCCTGTCAAGTGCAAGGACCCAGGTTCAGTCCCTTGTACCATGCCGGGTACATTGATCCAGCCACCAAAACTGGGTGTGGTGGCACAAGCCTATAATTCTAGTGCTGATGATGTTGAGACAGGAGAATCACTCTGAGTCTCAGCTACCTAGTGAAAACTCGTACCAAATAAATGAATAAATAAATGATAAAAAACAAAGAAAAATTCTGATAGTTTATGGTGTTTGTGAAGCTAATAAAACACTGCTATGGATTGGACAGGTGCCTTCCAAGGGTCCTTGTATAAGAGGCTTGGTTCCAGCTTAAGGCCCAATCGACAGATGGCAGATTCTTTAAGAGTTGTGGCCTTCCGGTATAAATGAGAGTAGGTATGTATGACTGTATTATGGCATCTTTAACTCGTGAGGGAATATTCATGGGAAAGATCAAGTTGGAGTGTAGATTTCCTAGGAATTGGTGTTCAGCTTTCCATCCTGGTTCTACTTGTTTACATTCCCCCCCCCCCCCCAGTGGAGTGGAGGTAGTTTTCTGTGCAGCTTCACTAGCACTTGCTTTGCTGTATGTGTTTGGTGAGAGCCATTCTGGCTGGAGTAAGATGGAATTGCTGTGTTGTTTCAATCTGTGGTTCCCTAATTGCTAAATATAAAGGACCTTTTATATTCACTTACTGGCCTTTTGTACTACTTCTTTGGAGAAATGTCTACTCAGTTAATTTGTCAGTATTTTGATTGACTCATTTGCATTAGAAGGTATTTCTCTATATATAGTAGTCTTTCATCAGGCTGAATTTTTTTTTTTCCATTCCTAAATTATTTTCTTTACTCCTTGATTATGGCCTTTGCTTCTTATCAGCTTATTAATTTGATATGACCTCATGCGATGCTCTTGGTACCATTTCTTGTGTTATGGGAGTTCTGCTCAGGAAGCTGTCACCTATGACTGTGGACTCAAGCATTTGAGGACATCCTCCAGGAAGGATGCCAGGACTCCGGCCCCTTGCTGTCTCCCTCTTTTCCTCCAGACCACCAAGACCTGAGTGGCTCCCCCACTGCATGCTCACACTAGAATGCACTGACATTCTATGATCAAAGGCAACAGGACCACGTGCCCATGAACTAGATCTTCTATGACCAAGAGCAAAAGTAGACCTTTGCTCTTCATAAGCTGATGATATCTTGTATTTTATCAGAGTTACAGAAAGCTGAATGTTAAATGGTTCAAAAGTCAATGCTGTAACAATTAAATAAACTATAAAGACCTGATGAACTAAAGTCTTCAAGGATAGACTACATAAGCAGAAAATTAATTGTGTTGTTCTAAATAATTATATTCATAGATATCTTACTTGACATTTCACACAAATATCTATAGAGTTCTAATATTTGCATAGAATATACTAAATTTAGGTAATTGATTTTTATTGTTACCTAGCTTGGTCTCATTATGGAATTATATATTTATTAGACATTCCATTGTATTTGAGGGTCCCTATTTTTTACCTGGAGGGAGTATGGTTTTTTCAAAGAAGAATATTAACTGATCTAGTTCTTGTATATTTACATTAATTATGTCAGCTATAACTTTTAAAACTATGAAGGTTGAGACAAATCACTTTTCAGATGCGTAAAATCATTTGATAGTGCATTCAATTTAACTGTCATTTAGTTCAATGCCTCGCCATTTTGAACAGCTTCTGTAGGTTTCTAATGTACGATACAGAGACAGAATTGCTCATCATCATGCAACTCACTGGCCAGATGACTTAGTCTATTTTAGGTAAATGATTCTAAACCTTTGTCTCATTGGAAAATTGAAAACTGCTCCCTGCATATGTGATTAATTGTTTTGAATCAAACAGAACCCTGCACTCGATATCTAGGGTAAAATCAGCACCACGATGAGGTTTCTGAAGACACTGGTGTCTTTCAAGAGAACCTAAGAAGGACACGGCCATGTGGATGGTCCCCCTTGTGATCATCACACTCTGCCTACTTTCACATAAACTAAGCTGGGACAAAAAGGAGCATACTGTGTTTGGGCTTCATTGTTAAATCTTATGTTTAAGGAATTTTGTGTGACTGAGAATACTTAGGATTGCTCTTTTTTTACTGATATATGCTATGCCACTGTGCAAAAATTCAGAATTGATTTATATATTTCACTGGTGGTAGATATTTGAGTACATTTCTCTTTCAGTTAATGCAAATACTGCTATTTGCACCTAGTAAATGTCTTTGGGAGAATATACATACATGTGTCTTTAGTGCTTATTTCTACTAAAGCAAGGATTTCTCCCCAGAAACACCTGAATGCACAGGTCAGCTATGTCCATGCCACGCACATTCACTGCACTACTGCCTTATTCATATCGCAGGTCTTGCCATTTCAGGTGGCCACCAGTCCTTAGTCGTAGGATGCCCATCTCCTATCAGCCCCCCTGCTTCTTTACCTTGAAGTGTATTTATGTCTATATGGAGATATGAACATTGTGTGTCAAATATCATATATTACTCTCTCCTCCCTCCTGCCCAATACCCCTAAACTGTTTCTCCTGCCAAAGACCAGAAGAACCACGGTGTCAGACAACTGTTTGAGGGATGACAGAGACAACTGGAAGTAGTAACAACAAAGACTTTTGAAACAAGAAGAAAACAATACAGTGAATCATACAAAAATGGTTCTCAATCTTCTAGTGAAACTAACATCTTAATAAAGGATCCTACCACATGGCTAACACTCTTGTCCCAGATTTGCAACAGGGCCAGAAGAGTTGTTACTTAATTACCTAAGACTGTTGTTACTGATTCATTTCTGTTCATAGAGCAGGAAGCTTGAGATCTCTGAACTGACTCAGATTCATGGGTCTACACCTATCCTTGTCCTTAAAACTTCAATGTGTCCTTCTGGAAGTGGCTCATAGTTATTGCTGCTTCCTCATTGTGTCCTTGGGAACAATGAGTACAAATGATGCATGGGCCAAACTAGCCACCTCCTTCCCATCTACCTGACTGCTATCCATCCTGGCAATGGTAAAGTGATGCCATAGCAAGAAAAAAAAGCAAATCAGAACAAGGAAACAAAATAAAATCATTCTTACAATTATTTTGTACAGTAATTAAAGTGAAATGTAATTGCAACGCATCTATATCCTTGTGACTATCTTTTACTGCTCCTTCTAGACATCATGGGTGCTTATGTCCTAAAATTTGTGACATATACAGCAATAAAACTGATTAGATTTTAAAACTAGAGTCAGTGCTGTTCTCGGGGATGTATGACTCAGCATGCATCTTGTTTTCCCATAAAGTCATGCAGCACGTATCTTCCCTTACAGACCATAAATTTTCTTGGAATACCTGTGTTTATTATACTCTATATTGTGTTCTATTCATTTATCAGTCATTTATAAGTATTTACATTTATTATTATAGATGTATAAGTTAATAGTATCTATATCATATGTAATATCAGAGAGCCAATGTTTATCCATGCACTGGATGACTATGTTTCACATCTGCTCTGTCAGCATCATATGTTACTTTATTTTATTTACGGCTTCTGTTTGTTTGTTCATAAGCTTTTCTAACTTATAGCACTGATGAAAAATTACCATTGCTAACATTTTCTAGAAAGTTTCCTGTAACAATGGTGCTCTTTCTCTTTCACGGGTCTAACGATGGGCAGAGTATTTCTCTTCCTCTGTAAGCCATACGATAAAGCCCTAACACACACTATGACGTATTCTGGCGATGTGGTTTGGGGAGAGGTGAGGGCTCGCTGTGGCCATGATGCTAGGGCTAGTGTCCTTGTAATAGTGGACTCCAAGAGTCAGCAGGCACGGCTCATCCGAAGGAGCGGCAGGAGCCCGCAGGGAGGGAAGGCTGTTTGCAGTCCCAGAGGAGAGGCCTCCAAATAAAACCCTGGCAAAAGGATTTTGCACTTCTTCGCCTCTACAACAGCAAGAATGGATCCCTGAAGTTAAATTCACCCCCTCTGTGGTAGCCGAAGCTGACTGCCACAGATCTATTTTTATCTGTGTGTTTGTTCTGGTTTCAAGGCTTACTATAGAAAAGACTAATTTCTCCTACTTGTTTTTATCATTTTAGAACAGTGGCAAACTTATCCTCATATAATCGAGTCAAATCTTTAACAGAAATCTGAACAACAGAATTTTGCAAGCATTAGAAGTATTTCAGGTGTGATTTTCTGGCCAATTGTTTGCCTGGCTGGTGTTTCTTATGAGTAGTTCAATCCAGCTTTTGGACATTTTCTGGCAAGGAATTGAGCGGTGCGCCGGCCTCGTAGCTCAGACTTGTTACATCTAATTGCGCACTTTCTAAGGGTGGTTCATCATTCAGCATGAACTGTTTGGCAATGTTGAAGGGAAATTTCAAGGTCAGGTCAAATATTTTTTTGGGCAGATTTCTTGGATACTAAATAGCCATGTGCTTCTTGGAGAACCAGCTTCCCAGAGCAGTATTTCAAAAATCTCCAGCCTCTTTCTGCGGCCTCTCCCACTTGGCACAAGTGTCTGTGGCCCACTCTGCAGGAGTGTTTTTACTAGTCAACCCTTTCCTATCTCCCACTCACCTTTGGAATATTTCCCAGTGGTCGAATTCCCCTCTGCTCTATACTGTCTTCTTTCTTTATTTCAAATAATTACTAGTGGAAATTTCCCTGCATTTTGAGTTTTTGTTAAATTTCTTTATACTACATTTAGATTGATTTATGTCCATTGAATCTTCTAAATTTCCATTTTTATCCTCAGACCTGTACTGTTTCTGTGCTTTAAAAAAAAGAAAGAAAAAAAAATTATCTTTTTTAAAGCTATCTTTCAAGCTCTTTTGGGCTTGTGGCATCAAAATTAATGTTATTTGTTGCTTAAAACAAGCAAATCAACAAATAATAACAAATTCAGAGGAAAAATGTAGTTTTGTGCACATCTCTTCCTTCTACAGAATTAAGCGGTCCAGCACCACAAGGGATCCCAGTCCTAGGATGACTCTCGGACCCGATGAAAGTCAGGAGCCCCCCTGGGACACTGCAGTATTCCTCTTTTGAGGCTGATTGATATATGCAGCATAGAGCTACAATCCCAGTTCTGTCTAGCTAAATTCGAAGCTGGTATTAGGAGGCAATACTGTGAATGAAACACCAGGTCAAGCTAGGAGAACTGCACAGCTGAGCATCTGCATGTTCAATGTCTTTAGGTATAAACCAGAAATAACTTGGGCACGGTCCAAGCCTCTGGTGTACAGTAGCAGCTGCGTAGTTTGTTGAGGAAAGTCACGTGAGGGTGGGAAGGGGGGCACATTGATGAAATACTTGCTCGGCAGGTAGTACACTGGTTTCAACGCCCAGCTCCAAAATTGATTATTGCAGAAGATTTTAAGGCAAAAATTAGAAATGACTGTTACAGCGATCTTTATTTCCAAATAATAATCTCTACAAGGCTGAGGATAAGGAAGTCTTTGTTTTCATCACCATTATAGTCTCTGCTTAACTTGGGTTGCGGCACTCACGAGAAGTCAATGCGCTTGTGCCGAATAAACATAATGATAAACACCTTTAACTAGTGCAGACCTTTCCACCGCTCCTCAGAGGGCCCTTTGCTTCTTCTCGTCACGTAGGAAGACTCACGGGACCGCACGTGGAGACCTAGACCTCAACCTGAGGAGAAGCCCGGCACGGCGTTGCTGCATGGACATGGCTGCGACGGTCTCGTGCACTCTCCGAACTCTCCCACCGTGGTGACGCAGCTCTGTCACAAGATGCTGCATGTGTGTCCCTAGAGCCCTTCAGGAAGGAGGCTTTTCACATGTGATTTATGCAAACATCTATTGCTTAACTACTGAGTTTTGGATTTTATTTTGTTAATGTCTGATTAGACTGACACATTACAATGATTTTATGCATGTTATTTTTCTTTCCAATTGAAAATGATGGGTATACATAGTAAAATATCAACTTTCTACTTTCGTATTAGTTATATTTTCATCATCTTAAAGAAATTAAGGGGCAAGTTCTGTTTCACTTAATTTATGAACAGATTCAATGTATTCTCTGTAAAATCATCATAATTCGCTGAAGTTTTCCCTTGTTCATAAAATCACTATTGACTATGTGATGAATAAAATTTTTTAACAGGCTGGAAATCTTTATCCTGTGGAAGTACAGTCAGTATGGAAGAAAAATATTCAGAGCTAAAAGACAAATACCATAGAGTACAATGAATAGCTTATATTAATAAGTGATGATTACTTTGTCAGGAAAAGACCTTCATTAAATAGTCATCATTCAGAGATACTTTAACTTACATATGATGTAAAAACACTTTGCAGTTTCAATTAAAAACCAGCTCACACTTTCCAAGGGTTCCTCTGGCTCTTCTACTCCACAGTGTATATGTTGATTGTCATCTGAAGTCAAGTAGCAAAGTCACATTATCCCCAGTGCATGTCAGATGTAGAAATACTGCTACAAAAAAGATGTATTTGGTAAGTTGGGGCTCAATTATACAAAATTATTTTTATATTTAACCTAGAATGCTTGCTTTAAAAACAAAATGAAACCACTCAGCTTCTTTTGAAAACTGTGAGGGTGAAGAAGCTGGAAAAACAGAAATAATAGCCCACCGGATAGATGTGGTTTGTTTTCCTAATGACCAAGACCTTAGAAGCCTGGGACAGAAAGGAAATGAAAAATAGTAACCTAGAAATGCGGTCCATTAAATTTAGAAATAAAATCAAAAGATCTAACTATTTACTTGCCGATCAAAAACAATTTAGCAAGTAATAGGAAATTTCCCTCATATTGTAGAATTTACAAAAAGTTTACTGAATCAATTTTATAAATTAGGTGAAGCATAGTCAGCAATTTGCATATGCTACTGTAATCCATGGAGCAATCTTGTGCCTTAGATATGCTTTCTGATTTGCCATTGAGAAAATGGGCTAAGTGTCTCCTAAGCATGTGTCTGATTGCAGAGTTTGCAGGAAGCCTTATTAGGTACAGTGGAAAGAATCAAATCATTAATTATTATTTTGTCACAGGACTTCTGCTCAACCAAGGATCTGTGTATTGTATCAGATATGTAAGCAGTTTGAGATACAAGTTATATAGGAGATATTTGAGTGTAGTGCAAGTGTTAGGGCTCTGTGGATCTGAGTTTAAGCTTTGTGTCCATAAGACATATAATGATGACTGTCCTGTGGAACTTAGAGGAGTAAAGGCAAAGCCTGGGGACTTGGCAGAATGTTGTCCTGAAGCTAAGAGATCACTGTGTGGTGCTTTCAGCTTTGTTCTATGCCCATTGCATCTGACACCACTGCATGACTGCAGCAGCAAACAGACACAAAAAATGTGAGCCAAGATTTGGAGGCGGATGCTAAAGGGCACTAAAAAGGAATCAACTGCCCTTCAAAATATCAGGTCCTGATCCTTGGTAGTTTGGGGCTTATATGTCATGAGCAAGTGGGAAGTACAGATGCAGAGTACTTGTCTGCCTTTGATTGGTCCTTACAATATGCATCATAGGAAACAGATGTTTCAAGGACACATAGTAACAGGAACTATAACAGGAACGGTTATCTGGGGCTGAAGTGTCCTGCAGAGAGGGGCTGCACTTTCTGCTGCATAATTACCTTACCTACATTCTAGCAATAGTGAAGGGAAAGGAGAGGGCACAAAGCTGCTGCGATCTGGGGTAACATGGCAGGATTCTCCTTCAGTAGCCTGTAACTGGCTGCTCGTGGGAGTGGCGTAGGGGCCAGAGCTCCGTGGAATCACTTCGTTTGCTACTCATGCTATGTTCAAAGATCACTGACTTTTGAGAAATCACAGTGTTAGTGTGTGCTGCCATATAAATATTTCTATGATGTCACTTCAAATGTTTCTGGCTGCAATTTTATAAATCCCTCTCATAAATTTTCTAGGACTTCTATGGGGTAATCTGGGAAGAGTTCTAAAGTCTAGTTCAAAGTAATAGGCAGTGCCACGGGGGGGGCCTCAGTCTTCAAGAGAGGGATCTTCGGCAGACACTACCTGTATCTACACCAAATTACTTAGTAATAATTACTTGTATTAAATTTCATCTGTTAAAATAACCAGCATCATTCTGTGATGCAATTTGTCATAGCACATGCAGTAGCCATCGCCACCACGGGCACAAAGATGCACTAGACGTGCTAGACCATCAGCTCGGGGGGGCTGGGCTCAATGCACACTCCAGATTTAGATGACATTTATAAATAAATTTGGGGAACATTCCTTAATGATGCCAAATAGGTTTGTTCTTTCTTGGACAGTTCAGAAGTAATTCATAGCAAATAAAGTGTTCCTCCTTGGAGGGTAATTTCATTTATCTTGCCCGAGTGGTCGCTCGCCAGCAGTCTGCACACCCTTAGGCAGATAGCACCAGCAGCGTGCGGCCAAGTGCTCTGTGGTCACGCGGCTGCATATTTATAGCACCTCTGATGTCAGCTCTGGGTCTGTTCCATGCCTGTGATAAGGTCAGGACAAGTTAAATATTGAAAATGTCACCAGGACATTTTACTCCCTGATTTAACATAGCTTTTCATTGTAGGGAACACGAACAGTTTTAAAAATTGCCCAGAACCATAGGAAAATAATACATACAATAGCTAATAGATAAGAAAATGACTCCAAGTACTTTTCATGGCACTAATCTTTCTTATACATACATTGGCACACAAATGAAGTCCAAAATTTTCTAATCAAAACTAGGAGTACAAACATCTTGCCCATTTTACAAAGGTTAGTGATGGTCCCAAAACAAAGAAATAGCAAATTTAGAGTAATGGTGTGGTAATGCCTGGGACCACTGAGAAGAGGACGCAGTGGATGCCAAATTCTAGACCAGCATCCCTCACAGAAGTAGAAGTTAGATACAGAACCAAGGTGTCTCTTGCCCCTGCCTCGAGGAGCCGAGCACCTGCAGTGTGCAGGGAGAATGGGAGAGGTAAAAGGGGAGTTAGTGGGTCTAAGTCTCCATCTGAGTATGTCCAGAGGGCACTGCTATCTTCTGGAATAGACCTGAAGCTGATGGATGCCCTTGGCCACTGTGACTTTCACAAAAGTCAAATTAATTCCAAATTATTGGACAGTGACTGTGAATGCTTCGTTTTTTCATAGTGTTGATTTAAAAAGTCAGGCTGGAAGAAGCATACTCCTAACTCCCTTTTGAACATGTATAGCATACTTTTATCTCCAATGGTGAGCCTTGGGCTTCCTCAGAAAGCAACTTGTGCCATGGTCTTTGTGTAGTTATCGCCCCAAGACAACAGAGGAGGAGGAGCAGATGAGAGAAATGTTTCTGCTGTGTATGTTTTTTAAAAAGATTTTGCTTTGCTTTTATAATTAGTCTAGCCTTGCATTTGGTATTCTATAGCCAATCCTCTTTGTTCTTGCTATGCCAGTTTATAAAGCAGTCCACACACCCCCTTGAAGAGAGACACATGCTCCACCCAGAATTCAGTACACTTGAAAATTATTGTAAAATACTTTAAGGCTGATTTCAATGATTTATGAGTCAATAGAATGTTGTTCTAGAATCTCACCTCCTCTCATTTCAGTCCAAGAAGTCTCATTCTCTGTTCACACCTAAGACCCTCCCTTCCTTTCTGGTCTGGTTTCTCAACCTTGTGACATCCATGGAAAGAATTGGTTCCAGAACAGATAATCTCATTCTTAGATGCTAAAGTTTCATGTCAGGTTCCTGATGCAAGGTCTGTCCCATTCTTTCTCTTGTGAAGCTCTCTTCTACCCATTTCCTGTCTGAAGCAAGGTGTCAGTTCTTGGAGGGCATATAAGTAGGATGACCTGAGTCATCAAGGGATTTCCAGTCTGGGCCCTGTGTGCCCCTCCAGGGTCCTCGCCTACAAATATTTTATGTGTGTTTCACCTCCCTGTAATGCTTCCGCTATTTCTTCAGAATCACATCATTCTGGTTTAATAACAAAAGTGGGCATCATGAGTTCAATGACAGTAGCTGACTCCTTCTGACAAAAAGAATTGTTTTCTTTCACTTGAGTCAACAGAAGCCTTTTGTGTTTAAAGCCAAGGGCACAATCTATTTGTTAGCTTTGAGGTCACAGTGGTGCCCTTTAGGTTCTCAGACTGAATTCTCCATTTCACATGCTGGGAAGGGCTGGGTGGTCTACAAGGCACTCAGCTAACTAGGCCGAGAGCATGACTGGTGAGCACTGTGACTGCCTGGGCTGTGGTAAGAGAAAAGCAGTTGCCTTGCCCCACATCTGTTGCACAGGCAATGTGACAAATGCATGTGGAACAACATTCTTTTGCAATCTAATTATTAAATTATTTACCTAAGCAGCAAAATCGAGTTTAATAATTAAATAAGAAAACTTCAATATCTGCTTAATAACAGTAAACCTCTGTCTTTAGAGCACACAAAAGTGTAACTAGGTTTATCAAGTACAAGTAATTTCTTCCTACTCTTTCTCTTTCTCTTTCTTTCTTTCTTTCTTTCTTTCTTTCTCTTTTCTTCATAGCATTTGCAGCAGAGCTACAACTCAAAAAGTTTTGAAACACTAGGCCTCACTATGTTGCTAAATTGCTCAGGTTCTGTTCAGCCACCTGCCTCAGCTTCCCAGAGGGCTGTAATCAAAGCTGTGTGGCACAGTATCCAACTCTGTGCCAGCACCAGAGAAACTGGCTCTGCAGAGTGAGCCTGGGCCAAGTAAAAGACAAGAACGTGAGACAAAACAAGGCTCTGGAGAAACAGGAAGAGCTACTGTGAGGAAACCCCCATCACAAGGCCTTCTTGCTATCACGTGTGCTATATTCCGTGCAAATCTCCAACTGTCCAAGGGAACTGCTACATCAGGACCCTGAGAGGCAGTGCTGAGGGCCCACCCTCAGGCCAGTGTCTGGCTCAGCATCGCACTGAAAGCCTGCTGGAGTTCCCATGAGAAGGCCACATCTGAGCCCAGAGAACTCTTCTGCACGTGTGTCCCTGGTCCTGCTAACAGCTCACACCCACCTCCCCAGCAGCTCTGCCACATGCTGATGTCCTAGGTCAAAGTGGGACCTACCTCAAGGAGGTGTTAGCAGAATTAATTGAGTTTATACATATAAAATGACTTTATAGTTCAGGTGATCTGTTGTTATCTTTCCATATGGATTTCAATTACTCCTAAATGATCTTGCCTAAACTTCTAATCTAATCAGCAGTTCAAGAATTAAAGTCACAGCTCACTGCGTGTTCTCTGTCTCTTCCTTCTTCTGCTTTCCCTTCTCTCCTTAGCACCCTGCACAGATGCAAACGGGCAAATCTATTACTGAGAAGGTTACATCCAGTCTCTTGTCCGAACACGGTGACCCTCTAGGCCCACCCTTTCTGGCCTTTGGATAGGGTGACAGCCAAACAGACCTCTAAGGTGCCTGTCGCGGGCATAGTGCCTGTCCCTGCTCTCCACACCCCTTTCTCCAAACTGCCGCGCCTTCGCTTGCCGGCCTTCTCTGCACTTCGGTATATGTTGCCGGTAGTCCAGACGTGCATGTGTTTTCCACCCGCGCTGGGCAAGAAACGGTCTTCCTAATCCACGAGGTGACGCCTTCGTCTCCAGCATCACGACAAGAGGGCGGGATGACACCCTCGTGTCAGGTCCCCAAATGAGCCCCTGTGCCTCCCAGCGGCTTCTGCCTCAGTTTGCAGAGCCTGCCTCTAGCGGCCAGAGTGGAGAACGGCAAGGCTGAATTGTGTCCCCAGGAGCCGCCAGCTCCTTGGGTGTGCTGTAATTCCCGCTGTGGTCCCAGAGCCCATCTTTCTCACAGTGTAGGAGGTACTGAGTCGGGTGACTAGCATCGATGTCCAATGGCTAGTAATTAAATTCTTAAAGCACTTCGTCAGATTTAGAGTTTGTATTTGAAGGAGGAGCACTTGTGTATATAAATCTTTTTTCTGTTGTTTCTTAAAAATTGCTTATGACTTAACAGTAAAAGTTATGGGTGATAAGAATGACTAGGAATCAAACATATATACGAAATTCATTCAAAGACCAGAGATATAGCGTAGCGGCATCAAGCAAACAGAAGGACCCGAGTTCAAACCCCAGTACCAAAAACAAACAAACCAAAAAAACTATTCAAAATTTCTTTGCAAGAGCGTGGAATGGGAAAAAAAAAGTTGTATTTACTAAGTAGGTATTATTATTTTTTAGGCTGAATACTAAAGAATTT
Organism: Ctenomys sociabilis; assembly: GCA_004027165.1. Classification (NCBI taxonomy): domain Eukaryota; kingdom Metazoa; phylum Chordata; class Mammalia; order Rodentia; family Ctenomyidae; genus Ctenomys; species Ctenomys sociabilis. The sequence goes on from PVKA01015772.1 coordinate 25,857, forward strand.
TATTTCTTTTTTTATTTTTTTATTTTTGTATTTTAGGGAGGGGTCTACAGGATGTTCAGGGTCTCACTACTAGATCAGAGTCATAGTGATCCGCTGTTTACAGCCTCCCAAGAGCTGGGATTAAGGCACGCACCACCACACCCAGTCCCAGTTGCCCTCTCAGCGTGACCCGTAGGCGGGGCCAGGCACGGCAAGCCCAGGGATGGAGTCCCCGGACCCTGTGCCTGCTTGCAGGTGCTTTAATCCTCTGAGCTATTTGGCTGGCCCTAAGATTTTTTTAAAGGAATAGTCAATATTAATAAAATCAAAAAGTAAACTCTAAATTTTGCTTTTATTCTCATTGTATATGTAAATTGCATTTAAATAGCTTTCCTAGGACGAATGGGGTTCTGGTGTCGCTTCCGGTATTCTTCCACCTCCTGCCGCTTCCTGGGCTCAGTGTTCATTGTCCCTCCTATTCTCCCTGCTCCCCACAACACTGCTTTCTGTTTCCATGTGACTTTCTCTTTGCCTCCGTGTCTAAGTTAGGAAAAGAAATTGTCTGTGCTCTGCTTTATTAATGATGGAATAAAATCCTTTCTAAGGCTGTCCCCTGGCTGCCCAAGTGCACCGACTTTTCATACAGTGCTGATCCTGAAGCCCAGTCTTGCTGCTCCTGTGCTCTTCAGATAATACAGCAGGACCCGCGCTGCACTTACATAAAGGCACATCTAATCAGCAGGAAAAAAACTCTAAAATAATTTAGGAATTAATTCATTAAAATCATCCAACTCTCCTTGTTTTGTATATATATATATATACATTTTGTATATATATATATATATATATATATATATATATATATATATATATATATATATATATTTCCCAGGTTCTCCAAATGACCTTAAGATAAGATTAGATAAGATTGTCTTTCAATTGAGACCACTGTGACCTACTGCTAACCTCACTCTGTAAGTCCTGTACAGAGTTCCAAATGTTCATTATAAAAGTGTGCCACTGGAGCTCCTTGTTTCCTGACTCAGGCGATGTCTTTCCTCTCTTAAGGCAATCAAAAAATTGGGAATTCCCCGGTACTATATGCCCTCTTGTTACTACCCAATCCATACACTTGATTTTATGCTTCAGCATTTAATGTAAAGATAATTGATTAATTTAGCATATTGTCAAACATTTAATCACCAGATTCAGATCCTCCCTTTCTGTCTGGAATGCTAGTGTGTAATGGGAGAGACTTCAGATCTACTAGAGTCTTAATATGCACTGCATTCAAAGAATTATTAATATATTAATTTACTTATGGCAAACAAGAGTTTACCAGGCCAGGGAGTTATCTAAGTGACTTAAGTCTTTGCCTGACAAGTGCCAGGTCCTGGGCTCAATCCCTGCTACACAGAAGAAAAGAGTTTACAGATCAGGGCAGAGTCAGCTGTGGTCACATGCAGACAGGTGGCATACAAAGAATCATGTCTTCATCAGGGGATGGCTAAACACAGTGGAGAACAAAGATAGACTGAGAACAGAAGAGTTTGCTCCGTGGAGAGCTTGTGCCACTGGCCTGGATCCAGGAATATCATTCATCCAAGTATGAGAGACAGAGGACACGTAGGTGAGAAATGAAGACGTGAAGCTTCCAAAAAATTAAAGTTGACCTGTTTCACTTGTATTTCCCAGGATGAACTCTGAAGGTAATTGTCCTTTGTAAACAGTCCAGACACCTGTGAGCTCAGTTCAGCACTGGGGAGGCTGAGGCAGAAAGATTGCTGAGAATTCAAGACCAGCCTGGGCAGCAGCATGCTTTCAAGGCCAGCCTAAACTACATATCAAAACCTGTATCAAAAAGACAAAGAAAGAAAGAAAGAAAGAAAGAAAGAAAGAAAGAAAGAAAGAAAGAAAGAAAGAAAGAAAGAAAGAAAGATCATTTCATGTGCTAATTTCCTCATATATAAGCCAGAACCCCAATGAACTCAGGCCCTTGTGCTTGCCAGCGAAGTGCTTGTTCTACTGAGCCATCTCCCCAGTCCAGAACCCCAATGATAAAATATTCCTATTTAATAAGATTATCAAGTCCAGAAAAGTTATAAAGCCAATTACTTCTAGAAACATGAAGGGAAGTTCAGTTATCATGCCCTCAACTCTCATTGATTTGGGAGTAAGTGTGTGTGGTCATCGTTTAAGGAAAGAAACAGAAAAACTGGAAATGAAAGAAGGACACAGAGGTATTGGGACAGGGCACTCTGTCCAGAGACCAAAGGCTTCCCTGTTCCTCTGTGTCCTTGTCACCCAGGCAGCTGGGCCCTCTGCAGGTCACATGCACTCTGTCCACACCATTCTCACACTTCCCCGACTCTCACCTGCACCCTGCAAGGCCAGGGAGAAATATGGAGTGAAACTCAGGACTGGAGCAGGCATTTATTTGTCTTTTGCAAGTCTCTTGGTAATAAGAAGCGGTAAGAATTTTCAGCCTGAATTTCTGAACCCGTTAAAATTGTTCCTTGAAACAGTTCATCGAAATAGTTTTCTCAGAACACTGCTGGTAAACATTATCCTTCTTGCTGCACAACTGCTTTTATCTGATCCACAGGGCAGGGGGGTTAAATTCTTAGGGCTTTGCTTGTGTTTGACATAAAGTTACCTTTTCTCCATTGGCATCACCTGGCACAGCGGTGGCAGGTAGGCCCACATGCTATCATGGGCTGCTTGTATCACTGAAAATGCTGAACGGTTTGCCAGCGCTGGCCTAGCACAGCATCAGCACAGGCAGAGTGAGACACACTACTCACTCAGCTCCCCCAGCAGTAGACCAGAGAGCAGACTAAGTACAGATCCAGTGCTATTACTCTGCATATTCAACAATATATTGGATAACATATAATACAGCCATAGTTCTTAACTCTACAGAATTAAAATGATGAATCTGAAATTATGTATTGGCAATGACATCAGAAATATTTATTAACCTATTTTGGGGAAAAATAAGGCAAAATATAATATTCGTGTTTACAACCTACTTTAGCCTGAAATATCACTATCTTTGGTGAAAATGCGTAAAAGCTGATGTCTCACTTCTGAAAAGATGAGTTAGGTGAAAAAGGGTGACGGTGCAAGTTCCCCTGATAGAGAATATAGAAATATTGTGTATGGATACAGATCCTATAATGAGCTCAGAATATGTTTAAGGAAAATAGATAGACGGGTTGCTATTTAAAACTAAAAGTTATAAAGACAGATTCCTGACATGCAATTAATAGGGGGTTCCATATTCCTACTGATAAATTACAGTTTATAAATCATGTGTTCATAATCCAAAGTGTTACTTGGCTCATAGTCTGAAAAGATTTTCTGCCAGAGAGCTCTAGCCCTCTGACCGGTATTTCCTCATTTTTCCAGCACATTAATTATCCTATTAGGAAATGTGAGGCTATTTGCAAAGACAGCAGAGGCCATACTACTCACAAAACATGCCAACCATATTTATAAGGCCAAATTTACTCACTAAGTGGTGCGATTTTAACAAAGCTACTGCCCTATATCTTATAGAAGCACTGCACAAATATAGATGAAATGTATTTCTAATCCAATTGTCACAAGGATAATATTTTAATCCAATTGTCAAGGATAATATTTTAAGTTAAAATTATACATTTTTTACAAATAATGTTTCTCAAAATGCATGAATTTCTTTGATTTAAAAAACTGAAAAATTGTGAAGCTTAACCTTTTCATGAAAGACTCACCCTTTCTTCACACCACTCTAAATACAAAATAGAGGTTATTGCTGATTGGGAAACCTGATAGAGGGGTGCTCTAAATACAAGATAGGTGCTCAGGATAGACCAAGTAGAATGCAGTGCCATCTGAAAGCCACACCACGCAAGCATATGTCACAGAGCTAGCACAGCAAATGCTTTGCTTACACTATGGTTTAAATGCAAGATCCAGTGCTTAATCTTGATCTTGATAACTCACAATATTTCTTTTTTATGGTAATATTTTACTCATGTGTCCCATTTGATGTAAGTTTGTTGTTGTTATGACTATAATAAATAATATTTTTGTAATCCTCTGTTTCAGAGCAAGACTGATAAGTAGCCTTTGATGTTTGGTATTATTATTTGCTTTCGCTTTTGGAAAGTTTTATGTGGCATCATAAAGCAGATTTTCAAGCACTGGAGCAACAGCACACCCTCCAAAGTTTGGTTATGAATAAAGTAAGAGAATTCGGCTATTTTCTGTGCAGTTCATTATCCAGTGATTTCTCAGCTTTAACATCCTTGGGATTAGATTTTAATTCTTAACCAATTATCTTGGAATATGTAAATGTTTATTAATATGTGACATTCACATAGAAAAAGGCAGACATTTCAAATTACCTAGGTGAGTCTAGCACTAAATGCAGAATGGGCCAAAACACTGATTTCTAATTTAAAGGACTCAATCCAGTGCGGATATAATCTGTAAACAAAACCTATTACTTTTAAAGCAATGTATACCTGTAACACGAAGTCGATCCAGTAAGAGCTTTACTAAGCAGCTAAGTGTTTCTTCCTTTCTTAATTGCTATATTTCATTCATATTTTTATTAGTACCTGCTTGTGGAATTTCAGTGCACAGCCGTCTTGGGGAGCTGGGTGTGTGCACGGTTGTGTTCGGTTCACGATCCGGTCGGTGTGTCCCTGCTTATGGTTGCAGCGTGCGTGCTGAGCCGCTGGGCTCCGCCACTGGAAGGAGCGCGCTCAAGAGCCGGCCTGTAGAAGAGGCCCGGACGGGAGGCTGCCCCTGTGGAGAGGCAAGGGCCCGACGGCCAAGGCCTGGCTCGCTGCTGTGGAAGTGGGCTGTCTCCCCACGTCTGTCTGCTTGCCCTGATGCCTTGGGACAGCACGAGCCCGGGGCGACAGGGTCGAAGGCCACGGAGGGCACAGTGAGACCGCGGGCATGGCAGAGCTTTTCCTCCCTTCGGAAGGCTTTCTCTCAGTGCTTGACCTAGAAATGGAGAGCTGAGGCGTTTTCATAACTAGTGTCATCCTCAACACAATTTATTCTTTTTTTTGATTTGGGGACTTAGAGGAATTTGATTGATTTTTAAATATTAGCCTTTGCAATCAGCAACCTTGTTAAATTCATTGGCTAATTTTAATAGTCTGTGCATATTTGTGCTATAGATAGGTTATCTTCAGATGGTGGCAATTATTTCTTCTCTTCCATTTTCATGTATTTTCCCGCCATTATTTTTCATTTTTGCGATGACATTAAATAATGATTATCGTACAAGGCAGACTTAGTTTCTACTAATCTCAGGACCAAAATTTTCATTACTTAGCTTTGTTAGAGATTATTTCCTCTCTCTTTTTTCTGTTTATATGGTGAATTATACTTAAGGATGTTAAAATAATTCTACCTTATGAGCCTGAAGAAATTCTCATTTATGTCCTGTTAGTTTTTGTCACAGGATAAATTTGCATGTCAATATAAATTATGAGAAAGACTTACCTGTACTTTTTTTTTGTTTGCCAGCATTTTTCCAGTGCACTACATCCCCAGCCATTTTCAGTTTTTATTTTGAGAGGGCGTCTCCCTAAGACACCGAGTTGCTCTGTCTTTCTAGACCACCTTGTGCATCAGATGGCCGCTGTCTGGGCTCAGCAGTAGGTGGAGTTCATCACTGGCACAGTGTGTTTCCTGGTGAGAAGCTTTCCCACATTTAATGGTTTTGACTCAACATAGTCAAGTTCTTTGTTATTTATCTTTAAAACTTTGTAAACTATATTTTAAATGCATTCATGTAGTCACATTGGCAATTATTTAACTATAATTTGCATTTCTTATCTTTATCAATGTTGGTAAAGTTGAAAGGATGTCCTTTTTGTGTTCTTGCTATTGATAATTTGTTCTCTTTCTTTAATTAATAAGGCTTCCTTGAATCTGGTTAATTTCATCAAAAAACAGCTTTTATCATTTTGATATTCTACACTACAATTTAAAAACTATTCTCCTCATTTCATTTTGGTTTAATCTGTTCTTTGCATTGTTAATTTTAACATATTTTTACCATTATCTATTTAAGAATATACATCTGACTTAATGGATAAAATTTTCATGTTTTATCTCAAAAATTCAAAATTTTTCTGACTTACATTCATCTATCCTCTAACTAAGGATTTATTTTCAACTTTCTTTTTCAAGTTTTGCTAAGTTGGTGTTGTTCTACATATTGATCTTGTAATCTTTACTCCGGTAACAATCTAAGTTTATTGTGACTGTTCTTATAAAACACACACTGGCTGGTTTAAATGTTTGTAATGAATTCCAATCCCAGTTAACATGAACCCCCACAGTAGGACTGGTCTTTGTAACAATTATGATAAAATAATAGGAATGCAGGCGGCTTCTTCCCACACCTTAGCACTCGTGGCTGTGTGTTTTCACCTTAGCATTGGAATAGTACCAACGGTAAGTGAAGAGCAAGACTTTAAGGTAGATACATATCTATAAAATGAGGCAGAGGAGGAATTCATTCCAGCTATAAAATCACATGATGTATGTCTAATATAGTAGTTACCTGAAGAAGCAGATTGATTTTAAGCAGTTAGATCTAGACATAGCAGGTTCTGAATCATGAAAACAAGTAGTGTGTGTCTCTTGTTTTTCTTTGTGCTATTTCTTTTTTATTTTCATGCAAAGAATGTTTGTGTGTTCCTGCAAAAGATTAGTTCCTTTTTATCTGATGAATATTATGAATTATGTAATTGAGTCAGGTGTTCTCACCACTGGCTAGTGGATGATTTAGAGACAATGTTGGAAGTAACTGATATCTGAAGGAGAATTGATACTTACGTGTACTTCATAATCATGTGTAGGCACCATTTCTCATCGACTATTTTTAGTTTATGTTCTCTACTTGTATCTTTTTTTTTTTTTTTTTTTTTTTTTTTTTGGCAGAACTGGGGATTGAACTCAGGCCCTTGCGCTTGCCAGGGAAGCGCTTATTCCACTGAGTCATCTTCCCAGCCCCTCTACTTGTATCTCATATAAATAGATATAAAATTCCAGTAGTATTAATAATAAAAAATAAGCGCTCACAATAAGACCTCCTTCCTAAATCGAGGAGCTCTAGTCCACAGGACAGGCTGTGCCAGAGGGGTTCGTGTGTGAGTGGGAAATGACACTGCCACTCACACAACCCTGACGCGATGCCACTCGGTGGCACTCCACTTTCTTCTCTATGAATTCACATTAACCATCGCCTTCTATCAAGCGGATTAAATCATTTCTGTGTCTAGCTGTTCCACCCCATAGTATTCGGGATTCATGATTCTCTACTCTGCAGTATTTGGATAAGCAATGGATTAGTTGAAGAGAATAATCAACTTTAAAATATTATATCAAGATTGTTTAAATGAGATCTTCCAGTGTTTTAGATCTCACTGAAGTTAAAAAAAAATAGTTGCTAAGTTATTTGGGCTCCTTCTGGGTGATAATGATCATGATTCAAAACACATATAAGTTAACAATTTTAAAGCAATGTAAATTGATCAGATGTTGTAATTGCATGTGTTAAAATATGACTCTGTGGTTTTACTTTTAACTTTATGTTTGAGAAACAAGCATAATAAGAAATACAGTATTCTTCTTTCTCCAGTGCAAGAGGTACAAAAGATTCTTTCCAAATATTTTTTATATTATTTATATTGTATTGGCAATTTCTAAAGTTTTTTTTTAACTTAGAAATCAGCAATCAGACTTAAGGTATTATAATTTCTGGTAGGATGCATTTATTCTGTGTTTCAAAAATAGTCCTAGGACATAAAATGATTTACAATAATTATAATCGATGTATCATAATGTTGTGAGGGTTCTGGTGTATATTTTGGAAACAAGATATTTCTACTTCTAAGGGAAGATATTTTAATATCTTCGATGGGAAGATATTTTTAATTCTATGGGAAGAATTTTTAAAACAGAGTATCATAAAGTATATGTGGATATTGTATTTAGCCTATATTAAATTGAAATCATGTTTATAAAATACTGGGTGGAGTGAGTCTGACTGGAAGCGGCAGAACAGACTGGCCAAACTGAGAAGAGTTTGTGTTTTGGTTTGTGAGTGGAGTCCTGACAAGGCAATGACCTGCTGCTTAGGAGCTGAGAGCAGCCAGGTGAGGTCAGGCAGTGCTGGTCCTGGCTGGCAGAGATTGGGCCATGTATTATGATACAATTAGCATCTAGCAGTAGCATCCAGCAGGCTAATGTTCTGCTGCAAGCTACAGCTCCTGCCAACTACCTAGTGCAGAGGTGACAGCGATCTAGCAGAGGCCTAGGGGTGGGGGGCTCCCATGTATTTTCTTACTGCAGTCCACCCGGTTGTCCCTGACAGGTTCTGGCTCTAGTATGAATTGCTGAATTATTGTGGCGGTCATCTAACATGGCTGAAACCCTTAAAGCAGCAGCTTATCTTCCCAATGACCACTTCCTCCTTTTTCCCCACTGCAGCCCTGGGTACAACGTCCTCTCTGCTGTCCAGCATACACAGGAGAGCCCCCAGTCAGCTCCTCACTTGTAACTGAACCTGAGACTCAAAGTCCACCCATAGCAAAAGTCCATAAAGTCTCAGCTTTCTTTATCTCAGGCCAGAGGTTCCCCATCTGCCCTTGAATCTCTCCCTGTCTTTGGAGTCAATAAAGGCTTCTTTCATCTTTCCTGTCTCCTTAATGTGTGGCTGAAAGGATTAATAGTCTAGTTGTTAATTGGTGATGAAATTGATTAGGCCACTAGAAATGCATTCTGCTCAACCTGTCTTCTCTACCAGCAAACTAATCTAAGCTAAAAAGATAAAGTTTGAGGAACAAAGTTGAGGATTTATACTTTTATAGTGAAATGCAAATGAGTATTAGCACGTGAAGAATCCTGTTGTTTTTGCATGTAGGTCTTTAAATCATAGTTTTGTTGTTTGATGAAATTATTATGAAAAGAAATTGCAAACAGGGCTTCAGCTATAAGTTTTAGGGGATAGGGTGAACTTCTCATTGCTGTGACACAAACCATGAGATTACAATGTGGTGTAGGAGAGATTTATTGTGGCTTGGCCATTTCAGAAGAGGCAAGCCTTGGTCAACTGACTCCACTGTCATGGACTTCCATGGAGGCAATTCATTGTGGTAGAAAGGGCAGAGTAGAGCAGAGCTGCTCTGCCCATGGGGGCCCAGGAGGAGACAGGATGAGAGAGCCAGATGAGGGGGGCTAGGGGTCAGATGCAGTTCCCAAGACTGGGCCCCAGGAAGTCTGATCTACTTCGACTGCCTTCCTAACAAGCCCATTGAGCTGACCTCCTGGATGGGCCAGTCATTCTTACAGCCCGCGTAAACAAGTCATTCCTTGGCTGGCCAGAGGACTCAGCAGATTAAAGTGCCTGCTTAGGCAGACAGGAGGACTGAGGTTCAATCCCAGGCACCACATGCCACGCCTGCCCTGCCATAGGGCACACAGAGAAGGTGATTGATACTGGGCATGGTAGCACGCCCCTGTGATCCCAGTGCTTGGGAAGCTGAAGGCAGGAAGATCACTACAAATCAATCTGTGAACTGAGGCCCTATAGACACTGTACTGAGTACATTTTTTTAAAAAAAAGTCATTCCTTCAGAATCACATGGCTGCAAAACAATAGTGTAAGGACAGGAAAGGGAATGGGGGAAAGAGATTTATCTATGTATGTAAGCAGGGTGGTTTGGACAGTACTGTGCATTTCTGCTGGTCTATGGAAAGAAGCAGTTAATGCTTTGTTTTGTTTCTGCTTTTCAATTATATGTACTTTTTCTTTTCTTAATTTCTTACACATTTCTTTTTTTTCTTTCTTCCTCCAATTTTACATGGATATAGCTGGTAATATGAATAAGTGGTTAAAAGACAGCACTATGTATTACAACAAATACTGTGAAATTCACATCACTTTAAGTGAAATTCTGTATCACTTGTAATTTTTTCTGTTTTAATTCTAATGTGTACCCTTTTCAAAAAATTTTTTAAAAATGATAATGTAGCTAAAGTGCTCCTCTAGAGCCTGCTGACCTTCAATGTCCAGGTACAGTCTAGGGCTTTGCATTTCTAACCAGTTCTCAGGGGAGAATTAGGCACAGTAAAGTTGGAGGAGGAACGCTGGTAGAATTAAGTGATTTGTAAAAGTTCTAGATTATTACATAATCAAATGTTATAAGTATCCTTATGGGTTTAGATAAACTCCAAAATAAATAGAATTTCATTTTCAAAAGGTAATAGTCTATTTGAAACCATAAAACATGACATTTTCAAATGCAAGTTTTGCATTAATTATCTATACTGAAACTTGCAAATGTTTTATAGTCTTTTCTTCTCTAAATAATTTCATTTCATCTAGGGGCATAAAATACTTTGACATAAAATCAATATGCAGCATGATTTGCTTCAGCCATAAAAAACAGAAAATTTATGTGCAGAGGTTTGCTATTTTATAATCACATAATCTTAATGATAAAGAGACATACCCAAAATTATATTCTTTCAGGAAATTGTGGTTACAACAGTATTTAAACGTGTTTCAAGTATTACCACTGTTCCACATGGCCTTCCATATGCAGTGCTAGAGTGAAGTTGTCTTCATTTTATCTGTATATGGTGAACAGCTTCAAATCAGATTACAGTGATCTATGTCCCTGTATGTTCTCCAACAATGGAGAATGACAGTGTTTGAAGAAATGGCCTGAGGTAAGGAGCAGTGCACCCCCACCCTGGTGCTCCTAAGGCCTTTACCTGAGGCTGCCATCCAACTTACAAGACAGAAAATGACATAATTCTCCCTTCAAATATAAATCACACAGAAAACTGTTTCTTAAGGCATATACAAATTCTCAATTTTTCTATTCTTTTTATTTAAGTAAGCGATTATAGTGAATGTATGAGCTAAAATGAAATTGGAACATGACAGGTCGTTGTTAGTCAAAGAAAACCGATTCTTCTTAAATTATTTCTGACAGAGCAGAATGAGTACGCCCCTGGATCCAGAGATGGAGAGAACAAATGTGTGTGGTGCAGATTTCACAAGGCTGATGGTGGGCAGCCTAACACTCGTGTCTCTGGACCTGGAAGCTTCCCTGAGGTGATGGCAAATGTCGGGCCCGAGGTGGAGCACAGCTGAGCGAGTCTGTCAGAGCAGCTCTTTGTAGAAAGCAGCCCGGACTGGATGAGTGGGAGCACTGCAGATACCTGGTGTCGCTCCATCAGTCTTCCCTGTCAGTCCCCCACACGCTTGTTCCTGGCCCAGCAGGATCATGGGCCATTGCCGAGAACTCTAGGGATGGCCCAGGTCACTTGGGATGCTCTTTGCTCTCTGGTTTGTGAAGCTCAGTGCACCCCTCTTGGTCTATTTGCTCCCACTAACTTGAAATTATTTTTTCCTCCAAGGATTTCTAGACCCTTTGGGTGGAAAAGACACATACAAACTCTAAGCCTCAGAATGAGTCTTTTGCCCAGTTTTTATTTCACAACAAAGTAATCCTTTCGATTTAGTATGACCCTATTTCAGCGCTTTTTTAAGGCCATTCTACCAACTGACTCTTCACTTTCCATCCCGCTCAGGCGGTACTGGAGCTTCGATGCAAAGCCTTCCCAAGACACTACATTTATAGCCCTTTCTAGAATGTTCCATTAGGGGACATGGTTTCAATGACTAAACTCTCCATGTTAGGATCAAGCCCCTGCTTCAGCCTCCCATAGTGGCGGGGTTGTGGGTGCGTACTTCACACCCACTGCCTTCACTCATGCTTGTATTCCTGCACATTTCCCATGATTGAATAAAATGGGGATTTTTGTTTGTTTGTCTTTCTGAAACAGGGTCTCATCAGGCAGTTCAGGTCTCCCTTAGCTCAATTTAGTAGTTCAGGGTGGTCTCAATGAATAAAATATTCTCAAATTCTACACCCATTTCCCCAGAGATCCTACTTGTGACACCTTGTCATGATTTTTCAGAAGCACCAGAGATTCAGTGTCCTTAAGTATGACACACAAGATGTTATGAGAAGAATTTTGGAAATACTTGAATGTGACACTCACTGCTAATGTTCTTGGGTAAGGAACCAGCACACCCAGATTATTCTAGGTCTCATGACACTAGTGTCAATGGCTGAAGAAGAATGATTTTGATTATTTGTGTTCTTTCCACCATCATTACATTGATTCATCATACTTTTTCTGTCCCTTTCTCCTTTTTCTTTCTTCACTCATTTATTTGTGCATGCACTCACTCACTGATACATCTTCCTAGATGAATGTTGAAGTTTTCCATAGAGAAGAACACTGTGTAAGAATGAAAAAACTACAGCACCCAGGAAGGTCCCCTAGAGAAACTATGTGATAATTTTGGGGACAAGTACCGATATATTTATAAATATGCATCTAATATATTCATATTAATAAAGGTAAGTATACATAACATTTGCTTAGAGACTCATTAATTTACATTACTAAGATGCAATTAAAGATTTAGCACTTATGATGTTTTAAAAAAATTTACTTACCATAGTAGCAATGCATTTATGCTTGAATGCCATAAGTGTTCATGTATATGGTAATACTTCAATTAAATTATGACACATTCATATATTATTAATGAATTATATTTTCATAAACATTTACTGACATGAAAATATAATTTTCTAAAATATAACATAAAATTATATTTCAAGGCATTTTCAACCTACTAAAACAAATATAAATTCCATAGAAAAATGCAGTGTAATTAAATTCAAACAGAGCCGGGCGTGGTAGCGCAGGCCTGTAATCCCAGCACTTGGGAGGCTGAGGCAGGAGGATTGTGAGTTTAAGACCAGCCTGAGCTACAAGGTGAGCTTAAGGCCAGCCTGAACTGCATAGTGAGACCCTGTCTCAAAAAGGCAAAAAAAAAAAAAAATTAAATTCAAACATTGATTTTTTTATTTTAAAGAAAATAGGTATGGCATTAGAAACAATACTCAATTTTTAAAAATAAGCTGATAGGTATTCAACAGAGTTGTCACATTATACATTACTACCTCCAATGTAGTTGCTTGATTATGAAAGGGAAGGTTTTAAACATTGACGGCTACCTTCAAAAACCTGGTAGAAATTAGTAGTGCAATCATCTTAGCTATCATGTGCATTGAAATTATCATTTTGAATGATTATTTATTTATTTATTTTTTTTTTTTTTTTGGAACCAGGAATTGAACTCAGGCCCTTGCGCTTGCCAGGGAAGTGCTTATTCCACTGAGCCATCTCCCCAGCCCCCGAATGATTATTTATAGACATGTCCTTCAGTAGGATTTTTGTGTGTCATATACATAAGTAATTACAATTTTATTTCTGGTTAATAATCTAGTCTATGCAAAAATTAAGACATATAAAAATAAGAAGACTGCGGACTGGCCAGTTAGCTCAGTGAACTAAAGCCCCTGCTTCGGCAGAACACAAGGACCAGGATTCCATCCTCTGCATCCCTAAGCTGTTCGAGCTGCGGCCGTGGGTCACACTGAGACAACGAATGAGACTGGGTGTGGTGGGGCCTGCCTGCCATCCCAGCACTTGGGAGGCCGAGAACAGGAGGATGACTATGAGTGCAGTCTACATAGTGAGTCCTTGTAGACTCAGTAAAAAAAGATAAGACTGGGAGACGGGCATGTAATTAAACCAAGAACAAGTCACAGACTCATTAGCATGTTTTCTAGTTCTTTCAAATGGCTGGAGTTTTATGTTCAGAGTTCTTGGTAACCAGGAAAAGATAGCACCACTGTGACGGGCAGCACAAACAAGCTAAAAGCAAAGCCGAGCTGCAATTGTCCCTGCTGATGCTGCTTCACACACGTTGTGCTGCTCGTCACAGGACGGCAGTGAGTGACCCGACAGACAGAGCACGGGGGTCTTCGTGAATAGGCCACTTTTCTACTAAACCTTTAGTTTTGAACATCTGGATGGCTAGAGCGGAGGCTGGGTACATGTACTCCCAACGGAGAAAGGAACAGGGTGGGCCAGGAACTGGCTAAGTGAGTTCCGGGTACGGAAAGCATCTCAGGTACAGCCGCACTGCCCATAAGGGTCGAGCTGCACACCCAGGAGAACGAGGCCAAAGTGGAGGTGCAGAGTGAGTGTGGGCTTCAGGGCATAGGGCCTTCAGAGAAGAAAGCAAGTGTCACTATTGGAGAAATATATTGATCACATTTAAAAAGAAAAAATACACAAGAAACAACTTTGTATGCATATTTAAGAGGAAAATGTTATATCAACATAATAATAGCTATTATTTCCATACCTTTAGGTGGTACCAGAAGCTTTATCAGTATGACTGTAAAGTTTAGGATAATTTTTCAATTAAGTAAATTTAGGCTCTATTTTTAAAATGTGGACATTAGGTTAATCTGAATCACCTAAGAGGTTTGTGGTGACACCAGACGTCTTGGTTATTTTTTCTCATTGCTGGGACAAGATACCCAACACCCAAAATGAAGGAAGGGAGGCAAGACTTACTTAGCTCACAGCTTGTGGAGGTTTCAGTCCATACTCAGCTGGCACCAAGTCAGAGTGGCATGTGGCAGAGGGCAGCTGTTCATGGTGGCAGAAAACAGCAAGAGCAAAAAGGGAGGGGCAGTGGCAGCAGGGGCAAGCTTCTGTGCAATGCGGGATCATGGGTGAGTGCTACGCCCCGCCTGGGCGGGTAGCCTGAACGCAGCATGCGCCTTTCCTTCCTTAATTTGGGGTGTTGGGTATTTTATCCCAGCAATGCCAGAAAAGTAACCAAGACACTGAGAATGATCCACATGATCTCCTAGGTTTAATGTTCACACTGATTTTCAGCTCTGTGGTGGTGATGACGCAATGTGCGAGACTTTGACTCAGATGTTTGAACTTACAAGCTGGCCACCAGTTCTTAGCGTGTCATAGTATCTCAGTTCCCCACCTTGTGAGTGGATGTGATAGACCCCCCCCCCAAGTGATCCTGGAGGATGAAGTGACTTCTCCTTCAAATCATCCTTAAAGCAAGGCCTGTGGCATTAACACTTCTACCTTTCTGTCTCCTCCAAACATAAAGTACAGAAACTACAAAAATATAGAGTTGTGATTTACCCACAATACATGTTTAACAATGCTTTAGACTCATCAATTTTAGAAAGAAAGAAGCAGTCTCTTCAGCCTATGCTAGAGTGCTTCAAAGGTCAAGGATAGAGATCTCTAGACGGTTCCACAAAATTATACCTGAAGCTCCAGATGAATGACGTAATACCAGTGATGAGATCCTCTATCTTTAGCTGACGAGGACATGTGTTTCAGGGTATCTGCAGGAGTCTGAAAGCAGATATCCAAACTGGGTTCACTTGTACTGAAATTCTTTCTTGCTAACAAAATTCAGAATGTTCTTCACCCTTATCACTTCTGGAAGTTCTTACAACTCTGCAATAATTGTGAAATCACTTGCATACTAATTTGCTCTGCAGATTTTCTGCTTTAAACCTGAATTTCGAAGCACTTGGTAGCAGTTTGAGTCATTATTTGTGTTTATAGTAAGGCTTTTCTGCAAGGAGAATGATTTTAAATTTCAGATAATTTGTACTTTTTATCCAAACAATGATTCACTTCTAATTTTTCATCTTATTCTTCTACCACTTAAACATGAATTAGTCGAATGAACTTGTAGAAGCAAGTTTGTCTGCTGTAATTTGCATGAAACTTCCCCACAGTGTATGGGGAACCAGACAGCTCAGAGTCCGCCGCTATGCAGTCTGTTCAATTTCTCAGAAGCGTGGGAGGGAGCCCAGGGTGGAGGCCCAGGCCCTCACTGCTCCACCCAGGAAGCCGCGGCTCAAGTTGGCAAGGAGCAAAGAAAGGGCGGGAAGAAGTTCTCATAGCGTTGTTCCTAAAAGCAGAACGTGGTGCAGCCTCTTACCCCACAGTCTAACTGCATAGAAACACATGGCAAAAAGATATGAAAACTGTGTGTCATTATGGAGTTATATGGAAGTCAATTGATAAAGTCTGAGTTTTGTGACATAAACTATGCCTTAGGAACACGGAGATTTGAAGGACTTTTACTTGCTATGCATTTGGAGCTCATGAATAACAACTACAAGTAAATATAAATATTATTAAATAATAAGCTAATCACACTAAAATACATCATGATAAAATGTTTCAGAAAAGATAAAGAAATAACCCTGAAAGAATTTTTAAAAATGGTTGATCTTTCAGAGTCAATCAAAAAAACACTGCATATGTCAAGTAAAAATGGAGGCAGAAGACAGTGCTAAAACAGTTTTGAAATTCCCCCAAAAAAGGAATTACTGGAGCTGATTGTTATGTCCAGAAAAACATTATTTTGGAATGACGAGGATATGCTCAGATTTAGAAAACAAAACCGAAAATCCCCTAAAAATCTATTTCCTGTGACTCTCCAGTGAAATAGCCAGACCCCAACCATGTGGTGCCAGGGCCATTTTCGCAGAAGATGATCTTCCCCCAAAGGCAGAGGAAGGCCCTCAGGAGGCCTCACAGGAGGGGCAGCAGGTCCTCGGGCAGCGGGTCCTCCTTGGGCAGCGGGTCCTCCTCGGGCAGAGGATCCTCTGGCAGTGGGTCTTTGAGCAGCGGGTCCTCCTCAAGCAGCAGGTCCTTGGGAAGCAGAACCTCGGGCAGCGGGGCCTCCTCGGGCAGAGGATCCTCTGGCAGTGGGTCCTTAGGCAGTGGGTCCTCCTCGGGCAGCAGGTCCTCAAGCAGCAGTCCCTTGGGCAGCGGGTCCTCCTTGGGCAGAGGGTCCTCCTCAGGCAGAGGGTCCTCCTCGGGCAGAGGGTCCTCCTCGGGCAGAGGGTCCTCCTCGGGCAGCAGGTCCTCGGGTAGCGCCGGGCACACTGGAGCCTGGTCCTGTAGCATGGAGGTCTCCGGAGCTGGGAGGAGCGCACTCCGGCTGCGGCAGCTGGGAGATGGAGGCCCGTGCGCTGGCCGGCCGCCTCCTTGGCCTGGACGCTCCAAAGCTGGAGAGTTCACTGAGTCCTGTGCTGGAGGAGGGCTCAGAAGGAATTCTCTAAACACGGAGGAAATTATAAAGAACGTGTCTCGGATGACCAAGTAGGAAGAAGCATATGTCAATACAAGTCCATTTTCCTCCCGAGTATTCTGAAATAGAGAAACACATCCTTTTCCAAAGTGGGTATTAACACACAGAAGAGTATTTAAGCCAAAGGCTTTGTAACTTGGGGAGGAGCTAGGAGCTCAAGAGAAGGTGAGGCCTCTGCACCTCGTGCGAGCTGTGGAGACAGGGATGCAGGAAATCTCTGTGGCGTAGAACGTGGCTGAATGTTGAATGGAGTGCAGCCGGAAGACGCTGAAGCTGGCCCTCCCTCGGCTGACTCTGCACCTTCAGATTCAACATCATCAGTGAGAAACCCTCATGGAAAAGCAATGTGCCTGCACTGAGCATTCGCAGGCCTTCCTTCCTCGACATCGTCTTGTCCACAGTGCGGCAGAGCTCCTGACTCGGCGTGACCTGGCATTTGCCTTTTATGGACGCAGTAAGTAGAGGTGATTTACTGTGCACGGGAGAATGGGAGCAGGCTGCAGGACATGCAGAGCATTTAACACGGAGTCGTAAGCACGGGAGACACCAAATCATCGCAGATATATCGAGACAACTGTGTGTGTTCCATGACCATGACGTAGGACTCGCTGGCACATTGCTTGCACATTATACTAAGGTCAACTCCTCATATTCATCTTAACGCACGTGAGAAAAATTCCATGGGAAGGTGTGGGACCGCTGTGTGCTATCTTTAGAGCTTCTGGTAAGTCTGTATTTAGCTCAAAATAAGCGGTTGGAACAAATGCAGAGGTGTACACACAGTTTTAGAACCCTGCCTCCAAGAATGTATAAAGAGACTCTGCTCAGAGAAAATCTTAAGCCTCAATTTCATCCAGAAGATTCTTCGATATTAAATTTTACTGCGGTGTTTAAGTCACAAATGAATTTTTAAACATCACCCTTCATTGTTGGTGAGCAGTATATAAAAGTATGTTTTCCAAGAAATGTCCCTGTTACTATCAAATTACTTTGAACTGTATGTGGCAGTACCAATCGGCTAAAGAGAGAAGGTCATTTGCACCCAGCAGAGACTGAACACACAGGATTATGATGCATTATTTAGGGATAGATCTCTAATTTTTGAAATACTAGAAATTACTTGGCTGCTTTTTAACTTTTTACTTTGAAGCTGTTCTAGATTTATAGGAGAGTGTGAGGTGATGTACACAGCAATGTGACTATCGTCGTTCCAGTGTCCATCTCGCACATGTGGCCAAGGTATTCATGTTGGGACAAATCGTAGAGTGTTCTGACTTTCTAGGTTGTATAGGACCTTAGCTCTGTGTGTGTGAGTGTGTGTGTAGCTTTTTGCCATCAGTGCATGTAGCAATGTAGCCACCTCATGGTGAAGAGGGAGACAAAGAAAGCCCAAGTAGAAATACAAGGGCAAAAAGGAGGGCATATTTGGGAGATGTGGTTGAGCAGTGTGTTTTCTAGCACAAATGGTAGACTTTAGTTTCTATACAAGTTATGTAAAATTTATTTAAGGTAAAGTTTATAATTTTTTCCTTAAGGTGAAATTTTCCATGAATCATATTACACAGGAAAGAAAGTGATCACTTTGGAGGAATAATTTATCAGAATTAGCACAAGATTCCATTTTCAGATGGTCTTACCATTTAAACAGAAGGATCTGGGGAGAAGTATTGGACAGCAAGGAGAATTCAAATGACCTCTTCTGTTTGTTGACCTTATTAATTGCTTTAGCATCCAGGTTCCTGCCTTTTCTGGCTCTGAAAGCTCTGCTTATTTATTGCCACTTACTGGGAAGACCTTTGTGCTTTGTGTTTTCAGCTCTGTTATTCCTAAGAGCCAGGAGCTCTGACAGCTGCTGCCAGCTCCTTGCAGTTTATTGAAGACAATAGGAAAGTTGCCTAGCAACCTCACATCCAGATCCTGGTACCCTTCTGGGGCCATATTCCACACACTCTGCTCCAGTAGCTCACAAGAGAACACACATACACACACACACACACACACACACACACACACACACACATCACAAAACTCAGTAACTCTTTTTGCCAAAACATACTTTTGTTGTTCACAAGCTACGCAGTTCTTTGCCATACAGATCAGAGCTGGGTGGTTAATATTTCTGGTCTGTTAGAATCTTCTGGTTAAAGGTTTTCTTTGCTTTAAAACATGAATGTACAGCTAGTAAAAAGGCTAGCAAACATTCTCCCTGTCCAATTCTAAAGACACAAAGCTTTACAACTTCGCATTTTGTGTTTGGTCGGTGTTCGTTAATATCTTGGCAGGGCTCTGGGAAATGCAAGATTATTTTGAGCCAGTTTCAGAGCATAGCAGAGGAGGAAAGCCTGTGCTGACTGTAGCTTAGCAACAAGCCAAGCGTTGGGCTGCTCTATCATTGGGCACCTTTCTCCACTCTCCGGTGTGTCAGGTGACAATGCGGACACTCAGCACAGTGCTGACAGCAGTGTGCCCAGCAGCCAGGAGGCTTGACCTCAGCTCTGGGGTCGGGGGTGCTGAGGTTTTAGTTGTGGCTCTCTTTCTTTTTGGAAATTTTAACTTGTTTATCCCCAAATCCTTGCTTCCAAAATTAGGCCCTTAAAGTAAAAAACTTCTAAGTTCTCTATCTAGAATTCCACGGTATTGCTCTGTCATGAGACTGTTCTCTACAGAAAATTGGTGAGAAAGGAAGGAGATGTAATTGTGAAGTGAAGGGTTCTTTTCCTCTAATCTCTTAGTTCACTCTTAACCAAACATCATTCACTGTGCACCTTAAAGAAAGGCATAAGTCAGATGATCCCGGATGGCTACATGAACCTGACAAGTGGGCAGGAGAACAAACATGCAACTTTGCAAACGATAATAAAAACAAGGTATGCAACTTCGCACGAAGCAGTGAGCAATTATTTAACGCCAAAATCAGTAACAGATCTGAAAATAACCCATAGCAAACAAAAACTTTAATGGAGAGTGAGAATCCATAGTCTCAGCATCAAATCTGAGCTGCTCCCTGACTCTGTGCACGAGGAGTCCTGGAGCACAGACAGCTCGCTTCCTTCGCCGCCACCTGTGCTGCTGTCGTTCTTCCGGGTGGGGTGGCTCCACCAAGGCCGGATGCCTCACACACCGAGACACCCTCTGCCTGGCCTTTATTTTTGTAAAAACTGTGCTGACACCTGTTGCGAGGCATGAGGAGCACCTACTCATTTAGGCTTAAAATCGATAGCCCGAGTGAGAGACCGCAGAAGAGGCGCGCATAGCCAGCGCTCTCTCCTATTTCATTTCAACACAGCAAACATCCAAAACAAGTAAAAGATAAGCTGGTCACAGGACTCGTAGTGTGTTTGTCAAACAGAATTCACAGAACCTTGAGGGTTTCTCATATAATTATAGCAACATACCGTACCCAGGCTATTAACATTATTATATATTAAACTGAATATCACTTTAGTGGCTATGATGTGAAAATTCTCAGCCTCTCCAAAAATCAAACAAGGAAATGAGCAGAGTGAATGTACTGGTGCTGAGAAAATGTGAAAGTCAGCTGGAAAGAAAAGCTGGAGAGGCTGGAGGGGGAAGGCACTTCTGTACTGCTGATGAGAGCGCAGGCTGGTGCAGCCTCTGTGGAAATCAGGGTGGAGACTCCTCAGAAAGCTAGGATTAGAGGTCTAATTCACCCAAGCTATTCTTTTCCCAGATATTTTTCTAGAAGAACAAAAAATGTCATGCACCAGCGACATAGGTGCACTCATGTTTATAGCAGTACAACTTGCCATAGATAAATGTTGGAAACAACTCGCATGTGCATCCACTGAGGAATGGGTGGAAAGGATGTGGTGCGTTTATATAATGGAATACTACTCAGCCATTAAGAAGGATAAATTTGAAATTTCTAGTGCTAAATGGATGCAACTTGAGACTGCACTCATCAGTGAAATAAATCAAGCTCAACATGATGTATAAACATCATATTGTCTACCTGCTGGGAGAAACTCAATGAATAAATAAGGTCTAAAATATACAATAGATACTGTGAAAGGGAAAAACACTGTTCAAAGGAAAGGAACAGCTCAGAGGAGGAAAACATGAAAATTGAAAAGACACATGTAGACCCACAGGCTAGCTTGGATAATTGTACTGCTGATTTGTGCTGGTCTATTGAAAGGAACAGTTAATGCTTAATATTTTTCTTCTTTTTAACATTTTTGACTAATTTTGCATGATTATATCTGGTAATCTGAACAACTAAATTGAAGACAGCAATATGCAATTTAGCAGCCACTGTGGAATTCTTATTATTTTGTTCAGTGAAATTCTGTATCATTTCTAATTATTTTACTATTTTTATTCTCTTTAAAATAAAAATTAATAATAATTAATTGGCAATGATGAATTCACCATCATGGTTAATATATGCATCAGCCCTGAAAATGAGCTTCTTACGTTGTGGTGCTCTTTTTACATATGACTTACCACGTAGGGTGAAGTCGGTACTTTTTTAATTCCCAATTACATTTTACTCATTCAGAATTATTTGAAAATGGAACAAGAGAAAAAATGTTAATTTAACAGGGAGAAAAGTATAACTGTCTTTTGTCTCTCTCTTACTGTAGAACCATCCCAGCTATCAATCAAATAAGAAGGAATAGAGAGACAGAGTTTTATCCTGCTAGGGATTTTCCAAAAAATAGGTCACTGTTATTCATCAGGGTGACAGTTTTGGATAAGAGCGCGTCTCCTGCCATCCCAGCACGGTCCCTGTAGCGCGTGGGAAGGGCTTGGCAGCCAGCGCAGGCACAGTCACCTTCGTTTGCCGTGGACGCAGTGGCATTTGCAGCACAAAACTTCCCACCTGGGAGATGTCCTGGGCGCCAAGGTGAGGTCCCCTCAGTACCGAAGGAGAAAGGATTGCAAGGGCACAGGAGGGGCCAAGTTGGATCATTCTGAGGACCGAAGCTCCTGAAAGGAGGAAAACCCCAGGTATGTTGCTGTGGAGGTGTTTTCACTGAGGACAATTTCTACAGCAAAATCACAATGTTGATACAACAGAGGTCAAACTACAATCAACCTGTAGGAGGACCAATAGAGTTGCTAAGCTAATATTGATCCAGGGGAGAAATGAGGCACATAGCAAGGGCGTATAGTGCACACCGTTAACTTTAGTCTAGCTATAACTTCTGATCTTACAAGAACAAAGGCATTCCTGAAAAGGGAGGGCCGGGGGGTGCAGACAGCCCCCCGCTTCACCCAGCTCATTGCCCCAGGGCTGCTAATTACAGAGTCAGCCTCACTGATTTCCTCTCTAGGGAGCCTTGCAGGGAGGCCAGTAGTGTCCGCCTGGAGGCCTGGCCTCCTCAGAGTCACCTGCAGCCACAATTCCGATGTCTTCTCTTCTGCACAGACACCTTTGGGGGTCCAACTCCTCTCTGACTGCCTAGCAATTTCTGTGTAACTTAGATGGCTAGCATAATGGGGCATGGATCTAAATTTCTCTGTTAATTGACAGCTATAATAGGGTTATCCAGCTACCCACCAAAATTGCAAAGTGATGCAGAAGAAGAAAGTGGTAAAAGAAGAGCTCAAAGACTAAGGGCAGAAGTACACAAAAAGTAGAAGAGTTCTGCACTGTACAAATAGAAATGAAGGAAAGATCAGAACTTTTATTCTGAGCAAATATGTTTGCAACAGTGTAAATATAAAAATTCATTTTCCCTAGAGTGGAAATTTAATGACTTAAAGCAAGGAAGTAAGTTATGGATTTTATGTGACGGTTGCTATGATTGTTTCTGGATGTCCCTGTAAACTGTGTGTGCTGATAGATAGGGCATTTGGAGGAATGTTGCATCATGGGGGCACAATCCTCACAGGTGGATTAGGCCGCTGGTGAGCTAATTACTAAATGTAGTTAGCTGACATCTGGTTGCATAAAGTGGTCTCTAGGACCAGAATGTCTATTTCCCTCCTTCTCTCTTGCTCTCTCTCTCTCTCTCTCTCCCTCCCTCCCTCTCTCTCTGTCTCTCTCTCACTGTCTCTCCCTGTCTCTTTCTGTCTCTCTCGCTCTCTGTCTCTCTCCCTCCCTCTCTTCCTCCCTCCCTCCCTCTCTCTGTCTCTCTCCCTCCCTCTCTCTCCCTCTCTCTCCCTGTCTCTCTCTGTCTCTCTGTCCCTCTCTGTCTCTGTCTCTCTCTCCCTCCCTCTCTTTCTCTCTCTGTCTCTTTGTCTCTGTCTGTCTGTCTCTCTCTCTCTCTCTCTCTCTCTCTCTCTCTCTCTCTCTCTCTCTCTCTCTCTCTCTCTCTCTCTCTCTCTCTCTCTCTCTCTCTCTCTCTCTCTCTCTCTCTCTCTCTCTCTCTCTCTCTCTCT
>PVKA01015773.1:0-49197 GCA_004027165.1 Ctenomys sociabilis
ATATGCTGAGCTGTAAAAGGCTCAAGTCAACAACTTCTGACATTACCAGTCTCAGAAAAAACCCACTACTATTTATGGACTACTGAACTATATTGGATCATTTTGCTGAATTCACGCACTTATAATACTTAAATGATGATGGAATACCCTTCTCTGACAAAACTAAACAAAAAAAGGGATACAAATGAACAACCATTTTTTATCTGTATATTCAAAATAGTTAGGATAGATATACAACTTTTTTTTTTTTTTTTTTTTTTTTTTTTTTTTTTTTTCTCCTGGAACCGGGGATTGAACTTAGGCCCTTGTACTTGCCAGGGAAGTGCTTATTCTACTGAGCCATCTTAATTCAATGAATAGAAAGATCTGTTCTAATAGTATTGTGGACTACTACATCATGTCTACAACTTGTACAATGAATAACCACTAAGTCAACAATATGCAACATATTAATTATTGAAACTATCCTATTAATTGGTTTTGAAATTGCCTCATTGCTATTTGTTTCTCAATAAAATTATTTAGAAAATAAATAAATAAATAGAGCCGGGCGTGGTGGCGCAGGCCTGTAATCCCAGCACTCGGGAGGCTGAGGCAGGAGGATTGTTGTGAGTTCGAGACCAGCCTGAGCTACAAAGTGAGCTTAAGGCCAGCCTGGACTGCATAGTGACACCCTGTCTCAAAAAGACAAAAAAAAATAAAAAAAATAAAAAATAAATAAAAAATAAATAAATAAATAAATAAATAAATAAATGAAAGTTTCCAATCACTAAAATGAACTACTTTCATTAATAAAGGAGGGCCATTCTTTAGTCAAAGATATACAAGCAGATGCACACCCTTGCCAGACCTTCCAAATAAGCTCCTATCTCTTAATATAGATCTGTATCTTCTTTTTAAATAAAAACTCAGAAATATCAAATTGACATATTTAAAATATAAAACAGTATGTAGCTTTAAAAATGAATCATATGAATTGACAGAGAAAAATAAACACATTATAAATATAACAGCTAGTGGTGGTAAATACCTGTAATCATAGCACTTGGGAAGTTGAGGCAGGATCACTACCTGGTGAGACCCAGTCTTAAAAAAACCAAAATAGCTAGGGAAATGGCTCAGTAGAATAAACGCTTAACTGCCAAGTGCAGGGGCCTGAGTTTAATCCCCAGTACCACAAAAAAAATAAATAAATAAATCTAGAAGTTAAATAAAGTTTTTAATCCAGTTTTGATTTTGTTTCTGTTTGTTTTTTTCACGCTAACTCTAGGCACACTACACATATCTCCCTGAACCTCATCTTACCTATAAAATGGAGAGAATACCACAGGTGACAGATGACCACTACGAAGATCAGCCTTTCACTTATGAAGTCAGGGAATTTTCACACAGCACAAGTCAATCCCTAACTTCCCTCCCTTTCTACTAATGCTCCTCTCTGACATCAGTTTCCTTGCTCCTGCTTGTGCCTTCCTACTTTCTATTTCCCTCATAGTGATTGTTTATGTTTTGCCATAAATTAAACTGTCAACTACTCCCAAAAAGGCAGAGTAAGGACTGCAGAAACCCATTGTTTTGGTTACTTTTCTCTTGTTACTGAGACAAAATAACCAAAGCCCAGAAATAAGGAAGCAAACATTTATTTTTCTCACAGTTTGTGGAAGTTTCAGTCCATGCACAGCTGACTCAAAGGCAGAGTGGCCCGTGGCAGAGGGCAATAGCTCATGACAGTGGAATAACCACAAAAGCAACAAGAGCAAAAAGGAGGAGCAATGAAAAGCAAGATTTTTAATCTACCTCATATTGCATGCGGGCTACCAGCCCTAAAATGGGTGTAGCACTCATACCCATAATCCCAGCATTGGATATGAGTCAATCAAAAATTCTAGAAGTCCACCCCATGACTGTGTAACGTTTGGGGAGACATTTAGACACAACCATAATACCCACTCTTCCATAAAAAATAATAACACTAGTGAAAGTTGTCAAAATTAAGTTCTCCACAACTCTGGAAATTAACCTATAGCTTACAACAAATCTAAAAGTGTTTCTTCAAGAAAAAATAACTAAATCTCAATAAGAACAGCAAGCCTTGTGTTAACTTAGATTATTTCTATTCCATTTTTCCCAACTACATGATGGGGTTTGTCAAACTGTAATAGTTACGAACACTAATAATTTAGGATTTAATGGAGGGGTTAGAATGGTTTGAAACTCCCAAAAACACTCAATCCCCAGGAAATTACCACTGAGTGAACTGTCTGAAAGCACTATGGACAGTTTCATTCACAAGACTCTATTTGGCCTCACTGGAGAGAGCACAGTGTGAATAGCTCTTTCCAAGGTATCTGTCAAATAAATTATATAAAGAAGTCTAATGAAAAACCTTAAAGGAAAAAAACTGAAGAACGAAGAATTCAAAGGAATCATTGAAGAATTCTAATGCATTCCTGGAAACTTAGCAGAAGATGTGTGCATGCACAAGAAGGATCTAAGAAGGTCCTAAATCTGTTCACACCTGGCTAATAGCAACATTCTTTCCACACAAGTAGGAATAAAGTCTAAGATAGAACTGCAACTGCCAAGAGTGCAGAAGGTGTGCCCCAACACATACGAGTTTCTTTAACAAAAGTTCCAGCTATTTAGGAAATTCTCTGTCAGATAATAATCTAACTATTAAACCACTGAGACTTCAGTGGATGTACATCAGAAAGAATGCACTTTAAACTGGGCGTGGTGGCGCATGCCTGTAATCCCAGCACTCAGGAGGCTGAGGCAGGAGGATTATTGTGAGTTCGAGAACAGTCTAAGCTACAAAGTGAGCTTAAGGCCAGCCTGAACTGCATAGTGAGACCCTGTCTCAAATAGACAAAAAAAAAAAAAAGAATGCACTTTAAAAAAAAAATTGGATCCAGCAGCAAGATAGCTCAGTGAATTAAAGTGCCTGCTTAGGCAGACACAGGGACCCAGGTTCCATTCCCAGACAACCTTGCCAGCCCCAGCCCTTGGTCCTGCTGAGATGGTGATTGAGACTGGGCATGGTGGTGCATACCTGTAATCCCAGCATTTGGGAGGCTGAAAAATGGGAAGGAGTACTACAAGCCTGATCTGATCTGCATAGTGAGATACTATAGACCATGTGCCAAATACATTTTAAAAAAAGGATCAAGGAAACTCATTAACACACAAAAGGCAACAATAAAAAAAAAAAAAAAAAAAAAAAACCCTCTGGGAAAGAGGGGGCTCTGATTTCCAAAATTGCCACACTATAACTTAAAATATCCAAATCTCAAGAAAAAAATAATGATGCAAACAGAAATAGGTAAGTATGCCCCATTTACCCCGGAAGAGAGTGGTAAATAGAAACTAAGGAAATTAGGGGCTGGCCAAATAGCTCAGCGGATTAAAGCGCCTGCAAGCAGGCCCAGGGGCCAGGGGTTGGATCCCAAGGCCTGTCATGCTAGCGCCTCTCCACCACCCCGGGTGCACTGAAACAGTAATTGAAACTGGGTGTTGTGGTGCATGCCTGTAATCCCAGCTCTTGGGAGGCTGTAAACAGGGGGATCACTATGAGTCTGATCTATTAGTGAGACCCTGAACACCCTGTAGATCCTTCCCAAGAAAGGAAGGAAGGAAGGAAGGAAGGAAGGAAGGAAGGAAGGAAGGAAGGAAGGAAGGAAGGAAGGAAGGAAGGAAAAAAGGAAGGAAGGAATACAGATGGTGGCCTTAGTATACAAAGAAATTAAATCAAGGTCTGGCGATGTAGCTCAGCGGTACAGCACCTGCCTAGCATGCATGAGGTGCTGGGTTTGGTCCACAGGTATTATAAATATGTTGAAATAATTACAAGCACAATATCTAAAGAACCAATGAGTGCTAGGAATGTAGCTCAGTGGTACAGTGCTCATCTATCAAGTGTGAGGCACCAGGTTCAGTCCCTAGACCATACACACAAACACCAAAAGTATCAAAGAAAAATATGAGCCTGATTTCTCACAAAACAAAGAAATACTGTTTCAATAAAGAGACAGGCTGGGAATGGTGGTACATGCCTGTAATTCCAGCTCTTGTTGATTTAAAACCTTTAGATTATATAGGAAAAATAAATGTAACTCCTAATCTGCTAGATGTCCAATATGATGAATTTAAGTTCTCAAAATCAGAGAAAAAAAAAATTAAGGAACAAAAGAGACTACAAGTAGTAAACATGATTTAAAATCTTATGAGAGGTTCAGTTCCTGTGTACTTTATGAGGAAGACTTTATCTCTCATTTCCTGGAGGTGACCTGTGAAAATGGTTTGCTACTCTCTTGACCCGGAAAAACCCGCAAAATCAAGAGGCTCAAACTTCATGTTCACTTTAAGAGCACCCATGAAACTTCTCAAGCCATCAAGGATATGCATATCTGAAAGGCCACCATATACCTGAAGGATGTCACATTAAAGAAGCAATATGTGCCATTCCAGTGCTATATGGTAGAGTTGGTAGGTGCCCAGGCTAAACAGTGGATCTGGACACTGGGTCAGTACCCTACAAAGAGTGCTGAATTTTTGCTGCACATGCTTAAAAATACAGAGTAATGCTGAACTTAAGGGTTTAGATGTAGATTCTCTGATCATTGAACATGTCCAGGTGAACAAAGCACCCAGGAGGTGTCACCATACCGGATTAGCCTGTACATGAGCACCCCCTGCCATATTATGATCCTTACTAAAAAGGAACAAATTATTCCTAAGCCAGAGGAGGAAATTGCACAACAGAAAAACATATCCCAGAATAAACTGAAAAAACAAAAAATTATGTCATGGGAATAAATTAAGCATAAAATAAAGGCAAATAAAAGTAAAAAAAGAAGAAAATTTTATTGAGAGACAGGAGGGAACTCTAGTGGTCTACCAACTAGCCCACGTCTCAAAGGACATTTTATAGAGCAAAATCATGAGGTAGATAAAAAAAAATCACAAGACGGGTACAACGTATAACAAAACTATAATCAGCTAATAAGATTACAAGTATAGCCACTTGAGTAATGTTAATCTTTTCCTCTTCCCATGTACATTTGCTATGTGACTTGTTTCAAGCAACATAGAAAGTGTATATGAAAAGAACAAAAAAACTTCACAGGAAAAGATGGGTCCAGGAGTCTTAGTCACCCACCAAGATGACCGATTTATCTCTATCTCAACTTTATTGTACCAGGTGTTACCAACTATCTATCCCTAGGAAAGGAACAGAGGCCTGGTCATTCCATCTTTATTTTTAGGCTTGGCTCCCAACAGATGTGTCTTAGTCACAACTATGTTTTCATCTTTTGTATTAACTCTCTCAAGAGCCTAGCCATGTCTGACTGCCTATGTTATTTCTACCTAAGTTAGCTATCTATAATATTGGGAAACTGATGAAAGGATCACTGCAAGTTTGAGGCCAGCCTAGACTATATAGTGAGTGCAAGGATAGTCTCTACTACATAGTGAGACCCTTTTAATTAAAAGATCAGCCGGGGAGAGATACCTCAGTAGAATAAGCACCTGCCTGACAAGATTCTGAGTTCAACCCTCATATCACAAAAATAAATAAAATAAGAGTAATCCTTTTTTAAAAAGAAAGAAAGAAAGAAAGAAAGAAAGAAAGAAAGAAAGAAAGAAAGAAAGAAAGAAAGAAAGAAAGAAAGAAAGAAAGAAAGAAAGAAGAGCTGGGCATGGTGGTGCAGGCCTGTCCAGCACTTATTTTTATTCTTCTAATTTTTATTAGTACATGTTTATAGTAGATGATCATATTCATTATGTGGGGTTGGTATATGCATGTAACATATTTAAATTATTTTTAGTCCCCATTCTCTTCTTAAAAAAACAAATAGGAATTCTGGAATTTAAAAAATACTAGCTCAACTTTAACACCATCTTCTTGGAAACCTCTGCACCATGAGAGCCAAGTGGAGGAATAAGCAAATGCGCAGACTGAAGCATAGAAGAAAGATGAGAGAGGTTCAAGTAAAATAGCTCGTACACCCATGGAGGCCAAAGGAGCAGAAATAAAGAGTGCTGGAGGCTGACAACACTGGTGTGTTTTGGACTGCATGCTGCCTAGACTGTCTCAATGGATTAGAACTCCACTGCCATCAGATCACCAAGACCACCTCAAAAAGAGATCCACCTGGTTCAAACTAAGCGTTTTGGTTTTTTGCCCCAGACCTGTGGCATTCTGGACTACTTCTGTTCTCGCTTTTGGCTGAGTGTAAAGCATGTACAATAAATTATCTCTTCCATGTTAAATAAATAAATAAAAATAAAAAACACTGTAACTAGCTGAGCATGATGGTGCATGCCTATAATCTTAATACTTGAGAGGCTGAGGTAGGAGGATTGCTGAATTCAAAGCCAGCTTGGGCTATATAGTGAGTTCAAGGCCAGTCTGCACTTCACAGCAAGACTGTCAAAAAGAAATAAAAAAACTATAATTGAAAAGAAAAATTCATCAGAGAAAATAATATATTTAAATAGATACATTTAAACCACAGAAACCTAAGATAGGTTAATTTCTTTTTTTTTTTTTTTTTTTTTGTCTTTTTGAGACAGGGTCTCACTATGCAGTTCAGGCTGGCCTTAAGCTCACTTTGTAGCTCAGGCTGGTCTCGAACTCACAACAATCCTCCTGCCTCAGCCTCCTGAGTGCTGGGATTACAGGCATGCGCCACCATGCCTGGCTGATAGGTTAATTTCTAATGAACAAAAATTTTAAAATAGAATACCAGAAATGAGCAGAAAGTCAAGAAACAGTGGAACACCATCAAGCAAACATAATAGGACTCTCAAAAGGATTGGCAGAGTGAGAAAAGTACAAAAAGAGCATTTAAAGAAACAGTGGCTGAAAACCTCCCAGATCTTATGAAAAATATCACATACCCCACAGGCTCTAAGAACTCCAAGTAGGATAAACTCCAATACATACCTAGATACATGATGTTCAGTCAAACACAAAAAATTCTGAAAGCAGGAAGACATATATGACTAATTATATACCAAGAAAAAAAAATCATGTATAAAATTAAAAAAGGAAACACTGGTCATTCGAGAAATGCAACTTAAACAGCACTGAGAATCTCACACCAGAAAAAAGAGCTAGTTCCACCAAAAAATAAATAAATAAAAAACAAAAATAATAATAATAAAATTAATCAATAACAAATGTCAGGGCTGGGGAGATAGCTCAGTAGAATAAGCACCTGCTTGGAAAGCACAAGGGCCTGAGTTCAATCCCTGGTTCCGAAAGAATAAATAAATAAATAAATAAATAAATAAATAAATAAATAAATAACAAATGCCAGAGGCTGTGGAGAAAAAAGGAACCCTTCTCCATTATGGTCAGGAGGGTAAATTGGTACAAACACTATGGAAATCAGTATGGAGATGCCTCAAAAAATAAACTACAGATTCCACTTGACCCAGCTGTGACCCTTCTAGGTATCTTCTTGAAAGAGTTAAAAGAATCACACCACACTGATGTATCATACCCATGTGTATAGCAACATAATGTGTAACATCTAAATCTTGGGATCAGCCTATGTACCCAATAACACATGGATAAAGAAAACATGGTACTCATCAGGGCTGAGGAGATAGCTCTGTGGTCTATGCACCTGGCTGGCAAGAACAAGGACCCAGGTTCGATCCAGAACCCCAGGCATACTGTGCTGGCTACCAAAACTGGACACTGTGGCACACACCTATAATCCCAGTTTTGGGGAAGCTGATCCATAGGAGGATCACTATGAGTCCAAGCTGCATAGCAAGACCCTGTACCTAATAAATAATTTTTAAAATGATTTTTTAAAAAAGAAAATGTGTTATTTATATATAATGGAGTACTACTTTGCCATAAAGGATAAGCTATAGTCATTTTTAGGTTAATGAATGTACCTCAAGACCATAATTTTAAGTGAAATAAACTGGACACACAAGTTTCTCCTATGTCAGAAATCCAAAAAGTACATAAATAATAAACATGATGCAGGACACATATTGGGAAGTAAGAAGAACACGTTCAAATGAGACAAGGAATAAGGGAAAGAGGGAAGGGTAGAAGAGAAAAGGGATTTTTTAAGAGAGAGAATGGGAGGAAAATGGAAATAAAGCTTTTATAAATGGGGAGCAGGAGAGGGATTAAAGGGAGGAGAGGGAAGAAAAATAGAATTAAGATATATTATACAGAGGGATAGATTCCCTATGAAGAATGCAATCATATATGTAATAATTAAAATTTTAAAATATCCTTAAAGAATATTTTAAGATTTAAAAATCTGCAATTGACAAAGATTCTAAAAAGTAATTGGATGATTCATTTAAAGAAATAAAAAAGAATGCCAACCAAGAATTCTAGACCCAGCAAAAAATCCTTCAAAACTGCGAAGAATATGTGGTCAACCTGGCTGCAACATCTATCACCCAACTGATCACCAGGGCTGATTTAAGTGATAGGCACTGTCTCCTTCCTCCTTCAATACCCCAGGTGTGTCCCCAAAGCTGTTCACTTGGTGGAAGAGGGTGACCACCCCCAATGGAGGAAGGGTCTCAGTCAAGGTTGTAGAGCATCTGGGCTCCCTTGCTAGAACTTCCAAATAAGCTCTCAAAATAGAAGTGGAAATTGAGATAGCCTGAGGTGACACAAACAAAGAATTTGGAATAGCCCTCTTGCTCTACAAGAAATACTAAAGGGAGTCTTTCAGGCTAAAATAAAAGGATACTAGACAGTGACTTGAAGCCATATCAAAAAATAAAGAGGACATGGGTCAAAGCATAGAGATGCACACCCATAACCCTAGTTACTCAGTAGGTTGAGGCAGGAGGATCACAGTGAGTTCAAGGCCAGCCTGTATTATATAGCAAGATCCTGTTTATAAAACAAAATACAATAAAATAAAACAACACCAATAATTTCAGCAGTAGGGAGGCTGAGGTAGGAAGATCACCATGAGTTTGAGGCCAGCCTTGACTACATAGCAAATTTAAGATTAGCCTGGGCTATAGAGTGAAACCCTGTTTCAAAACACAAAACTAAACAAAGCAAAGCAAAATAAAACAAACCTCAAACAACATTCAATTGTCTTCTTTTCCTTTTTGTTAAGTTGGCAGATATATATATAAAGATATATATTAGGTCTGCCCTTGTATTCACTAGGTTTTCACCCTAGAACAAACCACCCTGAAACTTAGTGGCTTAAAACAACAATCATTTATCTTGGTCAAGATTGGCTCTTCTGAACTGTGCTGGCCAAGCTGATCTCTGCTGGACTTGCTCATAGGTTTGAGATCAAACAGAAGTTTGGCTGGTGGTTCAATTATCTAAGTTCGTATAACCCGCATTTTTGGCAGCTAGTGTGCTGCTACCCAGGGGAGCAGTGGCAACTGAGCCACATGTCTCTCATCATTGTGTAGGCTTTTCTGGGCTTCTTGTCATGGCACTTGTAGGATTCTAAGAGACTTCAAAAGAGTACAAACACAAATTCACAGCACTTTTTAAGTTTGCTTGTACCACATTTTCTATTGTCCATTGGTCAAATCAATTCACCTGGGCAACCTCAGAAATACCACAGGAGGCGATAGTGGAGGATAGTGGTGTGTTGCACAGACACAGATGGGGAAGAATTCATGGCCAGTCTTGCATTTTGTTGTAATATTCTTTGTCAGATCAAATATATTCTACAGTATATAGTCATGCATCTTCATTCCTAGAAAAAATTTCTTTTTAGTTGTATCTGTGTTGGTGATATGGAAATTTTTCTGAATTATATTTTTTAGATGAGTCAGTTATTGTCATGTTATTATGAGTTGTGAGTCACCGAAAATGGTTATGTTCTTCATGGGTACTATAGAAATAAAACTCAAAGCAAGATAACTTTTCATATGGCACATAAGGAAAGATTTCACATAGGGATTTACTCATTTTAAAGAACACTATTTAAAAACCTCCTCTTTCTGTATAGACTTAAAGTTGTTCCTTCAGTCTCATTTACTGATTATATCTGATTGACATAATCCGATAAGCAAATTTTAATACCTGCCACTAACTTTAATATTTGATTACAAACATAAATATATTATTTGTCAATAATTGTACCTGGCCAGGTACAATTACATGTACCTTACTACATGTAAGAAAAAAATATTAAAATATATCGTTTTCATGTTTCCCTTTGGTTTGCCTAGGAATAAAATATAATAGCTCTTTTTTACCCCAGAAATCCTTCATCCTTTAAAAAAAAGAAAGAAAGAAAGAAAGAAAGAAAGAAAGAAAGAAAGAAAGAAAGAAAGAAAGAAAGAAAGAAAGAAAGAAATGGCTTATTTAGCTCAATTCGTTGAGGTTTCAATCCATAATCAGCTAGCATATGGCAGAGGACAACAGCTCATAGTGGAGAAGACAACAAAGGTAGAAAGAGAAAGAGAAAGGGAAAGAGAGATGGAGAGAGATCATTTGTTTCTTACATTGTATGCAGTCTACTCACTCTACGACAGGAGTAGTACCACATTCTTAATCTGAGCAATAGATCATAAACCAATCACAACTTCAGATTCAGCCATCTCTGAAAAGCCTGGCTCCCATCACTCCATAAGGCTTTGTGGCAGCATCTAGATACAGAACATTTGGTCCTGGGCCCCCAAAGACTCGTGTACATTCCTTTAAGCAAAAGGATCTAAGAGTTACTGTAGTCCTAACATTTTTGGCATTGCTGAAAAGTCCAAGTCCAAGGTGTCCTCTGAGGTTTAAGGCAAACTCCTAGCCACAAGGCTCTGTACAGAAGAAAAGCAAGTTAAACACCTCCAGCATTCAATGGCACAAGATAGATATTTCCATTACAAATGGGGAGTTCACATCTTGCCATAAATTATGTCAGATATTGTACATGGAGATACAGAACTTAATATGTTTGCCCTCTTGGGTTCTGAACTTGCTTTTGTCCCATTTATTTGTTTTTTCCCCCTTATCCTTTTATTTGTCAGTATCTATTTTATGCTCACATTAATAATATCAAATATATTACTGCCCTAAATTAAAAAAGCAAGCATTTATACTTAATAAAAGATGAAATAACTTTCTTAGAACATCTGTCTATTGATTACAAGAGTTGAACATTAGCCTATGTCTATGTGATTCTAAGTATGATTCAACAACCACTCATAATACTAATTGAAAGGAACCTCTTTCCACCTGACTGAAGCCATCATCATCATCAACAATGAAAAGTTTAATGCTTTCCCATTAAGATTAGGAATGACTAAATGAAGTTCACTCTTGCCACTTCCATGCAACATTGTACTAGATATGCTAATCACTGTAAGAGACCAAGAAAAAAATAAATAAAAATAAAAGGGAAGAAAGTAAAATTATAGTTAGTTGCAGACAACATCATTGTGGGCATAGAAAATCCTAATGAATGTGTAAAGGAAAAAAAAACAAACAAACAGCTGTAATAGTACATGCCTGTAATCTCAGCTCTTCAGGAGGCTGAGTCAGGGGGATAATAAAATAGAACTTAGCAAGAACTTTTCTCCAAAAATGAAAGGATGAGTGCTAAGTGGAGGGTGGCTGGGGATATAGCTAGCATGTCCAAGGTCCTACGTTTAATCCCCAATACTACCAAAACCCAACATATTAGAACTCTTAAATTGTCACAGTCACATAACATAAAGTATAAAAATGTTGTACTTATGTAAATTTACAATGAAATATTAGAAAACTAAAAAATTTTTATTCCATTCATTATAACATTTTTTAAGGCTCATGCCAGTTACCATGATATACAGCTACAGTCTTAGCTACTTAAGAAGAGGATGACTTGAGTCCAGAGTCCAGGAGGTCAAGGCCTGTCTGGATTACATAGTGAGACTGTGTTTCAAAAAACAAAAACAAAACTTTGTAACAAATTTAAAACAAGGAAATATACAACACTTGAAACTACAAAAAGCTTTCCAAAAAAATGCTTAAAGGCCTAATAAAAGGGAAAGGTATAATGTAAACTGAAAGGTTCAATAACGTTAAGATAGCAATGCTCTCCAAATTGCTCTTAACATTTAATGAAGTCATCTTCATTTCCTAGCAGGCTTTTTGAGAATCTGATTCTACAACTTACATGGAAATGTAAAAACAAAAAATAGCAAAACAACTTAGAAAAAAACAAGGCTGGAGGACTTACTATAAGTCTGCATAATTAAGGTATTATGATTAGGGTGTAAACACAGACACATATTATCAATGAAATAAAATAGAGAATACAGTAGTAGCTTCACATATATATGATTAAATGATACAGATGGTCCTGACTTACAATTAGGATTTTTTTTACTTTCTAATAATCCAAAGGTTACATATATTTTGTTATAAACATTTTAAATTTTGAATTTTGATCTTTTCACAGGCTAACAATGTATAGTAGATACAGATGAAATGCTAAGCATTGGTAACAAGCTACAGTCCCTCTACTGCACACAACAACAAGGATATATACATATAACCTCCTGTTATATCCTGTACAATTGCTACATTGCCAGTGTTTTTTGGATATAGAAATATAATAAATCCATGAGATATTCAATATTTTATTACAAAATAAGCTTTGTATTAGATAATTATGCCAAACCATAGGTCAACGTACATGTTCTGAGCATGTTTAAGGTAAGCTAAGCAATATTTTGCAGGTTAGGTGTATTAAGTACAGTTTTTTGTTTTGGGTTTTGAGGCTTGTTTTTGGTTTTGGTTTTGGTTTTCTGAGACAAGTTATCACTATGTAGTTCACACTGGCCTTGAGCGCACAACACAGTACTGGTTGACTTAAACTATTTCAACTTAAGATACTTCACTATAACATAAACTTATGAAAGTTGAGAAACATCTGTATGAACAAAAGAAAGACAACTCAAGGCTTGCAATATTCCAGGAAACAGAGATAATTAAAAAATAAATTAAAAATTAAATGTTAAATTAAAAAATAAAATTTCCCTGAGTATATAATTCTGAAAACAAATAGGTATTGATACAATAAAATATTTAATTTTAAATTGAAAGACAGAAACATGATCATTATCCTCCATCTAAAATATCTATACAAAAAAAGGGATGGCCAAAACCTAAATAACTAGAATATACCCTACAAAAGGGCTGAGAGAAAAAACAAAAATCTCAACTATACAGGAAAAGAATTAAACTTGAACAGAGAAAGCATACATCCAAAACATTAAAAAGGAAGTAAATTATTAGTATATAAATTCAATGAAGTCATTATACATTTTGCTTAAGTACTAATTATTATATTAGTAATGGTGCTGAATCAGTGGAGTGGTATACTACAATAAGAAATCAGCACAAAAGATTCTGTAAAAGTCAACAAAATTTCTACCTTTGGCCATTTGGGATTGAGAAGGCGGGCTTTGATTGCATCATCCAGTGCTTTGTCATACTGCTGAATTTTCATGTAGGCTGCCGATCTATTGCTGTATAAGATGCAATTCTGAGGGTCAACAGCCAGGGCTTCATTATACAGAACAATAGCTGTGTGGAAATCTCCATCATGACAGGCCTGGTTACTCTGACGAACTTTCTCAACAAATTCAGCTTTGCTCAGTACTGGTTCATCAGGACTTCTCCGGCCAATAGTCTTGGCACCAAAGAGAGCGATCTACAAACAAACAAACCTTGTCAAACAAAGTTCATACAATTCAGACAATTTCTTTGCATGATATTGAGTACATGAACATTCTGTTCTACATTATAGTTGACTTTTGTACCCTCAAAAAAAAAAAAAAAAAAAAAAAAAAACCTGACCTGGGGTGATAGCTCGGTGGCATAAGTGCCTACCTGGCAATTGCAAGGTCCCGAGTTCAATCTCCTGTACTACACGCCTTGCCAGACCCAGAATCTGAGGTGTGCCTGATCAGCCCCAAAACCAGGCATGGTGTGTACCACCTGTAACCCTAGCACTTAGGGAGGCTGAGACAGGAAGATTACAATGAGTATGAGCTGCTTAGCAAGACTCTGTATCAAAAATAAAATAAAATTTTAAAAAATAAATATAAAAGCAACCTTCCTGAAAGCAGATAACACAGTGACTTAAATACTGTATATGCTATAATGTATGCTACATCCATACTGACACATGTACATACTTGTTGACTAACAGAATGAATCCAAAAGATTAGTGAGGCTGTTACTTGGCCATTTAGTTATAACAGAGAAAAACAAACTACAAATTCAGTTTCATCATAATCTTAACTATGTTAAGACAGTTTTACTTCAAAAACCGTTGAAAGGATACAGTTATCTCTGGATAAAAGATTATGGAGTATCTTTACTTTTTTGCATTTATGTTACTGAGGAATAGATCCAAGCCCTTTATACAAAGCTATATTCTTAAGCCCTTTTTTATTTTTTACTTTGAAAGCGTCTCACTAAGTTGTTTGGGCTGGGCTCAGATTTGTGATCCTCCTGCTTCAGCCACCAAGACTGAAGACGTGTGCTACTATGTCTGGCTTTATTTCTATTTTCTTAAATTTTTCTGTCATAATTAAATATTAAGAAATAAGTACATAAAGTTTCAATTTTTTAAAATTTAGTTATTTGTTACAGGATCTCACTGCCCAATTCAGACTCATTGTGATTCTTCTGTCTCAGTCTCTCTAGCACTAGGATTACAGGTGTGTGCCACTACGCCCAGTTTGGGGGCTGACATGGTATGTGTAGGGTTCCAGGTCCTGCACAGCATGCAGTACCAGGAATCAAACTCAGGTCCTTGCACTTGCCAGGCAGGCACTTAGACCACTGGACTATCTCCCACACCCAGAAGTTTTAAAATTAAATAAAATTAGTAAACTTTTTTAAATGCTTCAAAATGTACCACTGAATCTTTTTTGGATGGGTAAATTTGGTGACCATGACTTGGCTGCTATCCTGAAATTTCAAAACTATCAGTTTAAAGAAAAAAGAAAATCAGCTATAAAGTATATCAAGGCAATTTAAGATCTGTTTTTGATGTTCATTTTTCTATTTTTTTTTTCCTGCGGAACTGGGGATTGAACTCAGGCCTTTGCACTTGCCAGGGAAGTGCTTATTCTACTAAGCCATCTCCCCAGCTCCCTCATTTTTCAAACTAAGTTTTATTTGAGTTTATGGTAGTGACCTTACAACAAAAGGGAATGAATGGATCAACTGTTACTCATGTTTAAAACAAGAAATTACAAATTGCACTAAAGTATAAAGAGAATACATTTAACACAGTAGTAATAGGAAAAATATTTAATAATTCTAAGCAGGTATGCTCTAAACAAATAAAATAAATAAAACATAATTTCCTAACCCACATCTTCCTTTAAGATCAAGTAAGTCTAAAAAAAAAAAAAAAAAAAAAAAATCTAGTAATGGTATTCAAAAGTAGATGCATCTAGGGCAGCGACATTAGACCGGCCAGACAGCTTTAGTGGACTAAAGCACTTGCTTAGGCAGAGTGCAGAAGCTGGGAGTTTGATCCCAGTGTGCTGGCCCCACTCCTGGGGCACACTGAGACAACAAATGAGACTGGGCATTGTGGTGAGCGCCTGTAATCCCAGCAATTGGAAGGCTGAAAAAACAGAAAGGCTCACTACAAGTCTGATCTGTGTAGTGAGACCCTGTAGACCCTGTACCAAATACATTTTTTTAAAAAAGTGGATGCATCTGATTTGTTACAACATGCCAACATATACAAGTATATACTCCACAGAAGTATTTGCATTAAAAAGAACAAACTACACAAAAGTAAGGAGAAAAAATAAAACTAATCTACAAAGAAACTACTATTTTTCTTCAGCTTACAGGAATATTATCATCTAGACAATCCAAAACACTAAAATATTCTAGAAGTTTCAAATATCTGTATTCAAGTTGCCTCAATTTACTCATAATGTATAATCAATAATATAGTAAAATTTGTTTTTAGCTGGGTGTGGCAGCACATGTCTGTAATCCCAGAACTCTGGGAGAACAAGGCAAGAAAAGCACAAATTCATGCACAGCCTGAACTATTTAGCAATTTAGCAAAATCCTGTCGAGAGAGAGAGAGAGAGGGACAGAGACAGAGAGACTGAGATTGAGATTGAGATTGAGATTGAAGAGGATTTGAGAAAATGAAAAAATACTCCTTGCTCCTGGATAGCAAGAACCAACATTTTGAAAATGGCCATACTCCCAAAATTGTTACACAGATTTAATGCAATCCCAACTAAAATACCAGCAGTAGGGCCAGCGAGATAACTTGGTAGTCTAAAGAACCTGCTTAGGCAAGCTCAGGGACAGCAGTTCCATCCCTGGCATCACATGCCATGCCAGCTCTGACACCAGGGCAGGCTCAGCTGGCCACAAAAAAAAAAAAAAAGAATACCAGTAGTACACCTCACAGAGCTAGAGAAAACATTCTTAAAATTCATCTGGAATGAGAAGAGACCCAGCATAGCAAAAGCAATCCTGGAAAACAAAGGAAAGGCAGGAAGCAATATAATCCCTGACCTGAAATTATATTATGAAGCAACTTCGATAAAAATTCACATGGTACTGGCATAAAGAGAGACCTGAAGATCAATAGAACAAATTAGAAAATGCAGGCACAAGTATAAGCACACTTCAGCCACCTTATCTTTGACAAAGGAGCCAAACATGTTCACTGGAAGAAAGACAGCCTCTTTAATAAGTGATATTGTAAAACTGGCTTTCCACATGCCAAAGGCTAAAATTAGACCTATGTCTATCACCATGCACTATAGTCAAAATAGATCAAATATATAAACATTAAAACAGGAACACTAAATCTCCTGGAGGAAAACTGAGGTAGAAATCTTAAGGATGTAAGGGTAGGTAGAGTTCATGAACAAAAATCAAAACCAAACTATATGAGAAATACAACAAATAGGATCTCTTTCATCTTATTGAAAAGTTTCTGCACATTAAAAGAAAATCGCCAACAAGGTAAGAACAAAACCCACAAATAGGGAAAAAAACTATAGCTGACTATCCCTCCAACAAAGGCCTTCTATCTAGAACATATAAAGAATTTTTAAAAATCAGGCCTCCCAAATTCAAAGACCCAATTTAAAATTGGAAATCTGAGATGAATAAATACTTCTCAGAGGAAGAAATATAAATGGCAAGTAAATATATGAAAAAATGTTCAACACCATTGGTCGTTCAAGAGATGTAAAATAAAACAATGCTAAGATTCTATCTCACCTCAGAAAGAATGGCTATCATCAAGAAAGCCAATAACAAATGCTGGAGGGGCTGTGAGGTAAAAGGAAAACCCTTCTGCATACTGGTGTGCAGGCTGGTACAACCACTATGAAATCAATGTGGAGATTCCTCCAAAGTGTAGGATTGGAGGTCCCATTCAACACAGCTATTCTCCTCCTGGGTATTTTTCCAGAAGAATTGAAAACATCATACCATAGCTATATATGCATACCCATGTATTTTATAGCAGCACAATTTGTCATAGTTAAATCTTGGAAGCAACCCAAATGCCCATCCACTGAGGAATGGATAAGATATGGTATTACATAACTGAGTATTATTCAGCTATAAAAAGGACAAATTGGAGGCTTTTATTGGTAAATGGATGCAACTAGACACCGTTTTCTTTTAAGTGAAACAAATCAGACCTGCATATGCAAACATCATATTGTCTCCATAGTGTGAGATATTGAAAGAGAAAATAAAATCTGAAGAGCACAGTAGATACCAGGAAAAGGGAATAAACCTGTTCAAAAGGAAGGAATTACTAAGTTGAGGAGAAGGACAGGAGAGAGAGTGGGGGAAAGAGATATATCTATGCATATAGGCAGGATTGTTTGTATAACTGTACTGTAGATTTCTGCTGGTCTACAGAAAGGAGCAGTTAATGTTTATTTTATTGTCTCTTTTTTTCAATTCTTTGCTTTTTCTCTTAGTTTCTTAGATATTTCTTTCTTTTTTCTTCCAATTTTGCATGCATATACCTGGTGATATGAACAACTAATTTGAAGACAATACAAATACTGTAAAATTCATATTATTTTGTTTAGTGAAATTTTCTTTCATTTGCAATTATTCTGTTTTAACATTATTATGTACTCTCTTTAAAAAATAGTTTTAAAAAAAGAAAGAATAATGGTCCTACTTGAATTTGCACTCCTCCTGTCCTCTTCCTGCAGGGATTACAGGCATGCATCATAGGTCAGCTAAAATATCATTTTTTACTAAAAGATTTTTTTAAATTATCATTTTGAAAGTCGGAGATATAACTCCTGAGTTTTTGGTTCCTGGTACCAAAAAAAGAAATTAAAAAAAAAAAAAAAAAAAGACCAAGGGCTGGAGAGATAGCTCAGTGGACTAAGCACTAGCTTAGACAAGCACAGGGGCCATGGTTCAGTCCCTGGCACAGCATACCACATCAGCCCTACCCCAAGGCACACTGAGCTAGTGATGGAGTCCAGGCATGGTGGTACACACCTGTAATCCAAGCATTAGGGAGGCTAAAAACAGGAGCATCACTAGGAGTCTGACTTCCGCAGTATTCTCAGGACCCTTTCCACCTCACTCTCTAGCTCTCTTGGGGAAACCTCCACCCCACCCATCCAGCTCAAGCTCAGGCCCAGTGAATGTGGGGGTGAGCTCCGGCATTCCCCTGCACTGGTTAGATCTCCCTCCCTGGATCAAGCCCAGGCCAGCCCTTGAGTGAGTCCTTCCACCTCATTCTTGGGACCCTTTCTACCCTACTCTCTTGCTCTCTCAGAAAACTACCCTTCCCATCCAGCCCAAGCTCAAGCCCAGCAAGTAGGGGTGAGCTCCTGCACTTCCTGCACTGGTTATATCTCCCTGGATCAAGTCCAGGTCAGCCCCTGACTGACATGAGTACCTCTGGAGCACCCGCCCTCAAGCCCGCCTAGTGAGTGAGA
Organism: Ctenomys sociabilis; assembly: GCA_004027165.1. Lineage (NCBI taxonomy): Eukaryota > Metazoa > Chordata > Mammalia > Rodentia > Ctenomyidae > Ctenomys > Ctenomys sociabilis. The sequence continues at coordinate 18,946 of PVKA01015773.1, forward strand.
ACTTCTGCAAAGCTCTCGGGAACCCCCAAATCCAGGCCCGGCCAGTGTGCCCTCCAGGCCAGGGGCAAAACAGAGGGGCACCACAGGTTCACTGACAGGGGCTGCAGCAGGAAGGAGCTGAACACAACAGCTAGACCCAAGCCAGGCATAACTGGATAAACTCAAACTTAATAGATATGCACCCAAATTTCATTAGGTGCTAAGGTCGCAGAAGAAATTAAACAAGAAATTCAACAATATCTACAATTCAATGAAAATTCAAGTACAACTTACTGGAATTTATGGGATGCGATGAAAGCAGTTCTTAGAGGAAAAATCATAGCTATGAACTCACACATTAGGAAAACAGAACGGGAACAAATTAGCACCCTAATGTTGCACTTCCGACAACTAGAAAAAGAAGAGCAAACGAAACCCAGAGCACCAAGACGGGAAGAAATCATAAAGATTAGAGCAGAAATTAATACAACTGAGATGAAGAAAACAGTTCAAAGAATCCACAAATCAAAAAGTCGATTCTTTGAAAAACTAAATAAAGTTGATAAGCCTCTAGCCAACCTCATCAAAAAGGGGAAAGAAAAAATTCAAGTACAAGCAATAAGGAATGAAAAGGGTGAAATCACCACAGACACAGGAAATTCAGAAGATCATCAATACTTAGTTCGAGAATCTTTACGTTCACAGAATAGAAGACACAGAAGAAATGGACAGATTCCTCGAAAGGTACAAATTACCAAAACTGAATCAAGAAGATTTAATAACTCTCAATAAGCTAATAACAGCCAATGAAATAAGAAATGTAATAAAAAGCCTACTGACAAAGAAAAGTCCAGGTCCTGATTCACAGCTGAATTCTACAAGAAATTTATAGAAGATATAATCCCCACACTCCACAAACTCTTCAATGAAATTAAAAAGGAAACAGTCCTTCCAAAATCATTTCTGGAGGCAAGTATAATACTGATTCCAAAACCAGGGAAAGACACAACCAAAAAGGAGAACTACACACCAATCTCCCTCATGAATATAGATGCAAAAATACTCAACAAAATCCTGGTAAATAGAATACAGCAAATCATCAAGATGATCATACACCATGACGAGGGAGGATTCATCCCAGGGATGCAATGGTGGTTCAATATTCGAAAATCTATAAATGTAATATACTATACTAATAGACTGAAATCTAAAAATCACATGATCATCTCAATTGATGCAGAGAAAGCTCTTGACAAAGTCCAACACTCATTCATGTTCAAGGTCCTACAGAAAACTGGAATAGATGGACTCTATCTTAACTTGATAAAAGCCATCTATGATAACCCAAAAGCTCATATAATCCTAAATGAGGAAAAACTGAAATCTTTTACTCTTAAATCAGGCACAAGACAAGGATGTCCTCTATCACCCCTCCTACTCAATATAGTCTTGGAATCCTTAGCAACAGCCACTAGAAAAGAGGGAGAAATAAAGGGAATAAGAATAGGTAAAGAAGAAGTTAAATTATCACTATTTACAGATGACATGATACTTTACTTGGAAGACCCCAAAAATTCCACCAAGAAACTACTAGAACTGATATGGAAATTCAGTAGCATAGCAGGATACAAAATCAATTCTCAAAAGTCAATAGCATTCCTCTACACAGATAACAAGCACACTGAAAGGGAAATAACAGAAACAATACCTTTTACAATAGCACCACAGAAAATGAAATACCTTGGGATTCACTTAACCAAGAAAGTCAAAGATCTTTTCACGGAAAATTACAACACCCTAAGAAAAGAGATTATAGAGGATGCTAGAAAATGGAAAGATATTCTATGCTCCTGGATAGGAAGAACTAACACCGTGAAGATGGCCATACTCCCAAAATTGCTGTACAGAGTTAATGCAATCCCTGTCAAACTGCCACCAACATAACTCGCAGACATAGAAAAATCATTCCAAAAATTTGGAACCACAAACGACCTAGAATAGCAAAGGTAATCTTGGCCAATAAAGACAAAGCAGGAGGCATCACAATTCCTGACCTGAAATTATACTACAAAGCCACTGTGATAAAATCAACATGGTATTCGCAACAAAATAGACCTGAGGATCAATGGAAGAGATTACAAGGTGCAGAAGCACTATGAACACACTCAGCCATCTGATCTTCGACAAAAGGGTCAATCATACTTACTGGAAGAAAGATAGCCTCTTTAACAAATTGTGCTGAAAAACTTGGCTTTCTACATGCCGAAAACTAAAGCTTGACCCAGCTGTATCACCATGCACTAAGTTAAAGTCAAAATGTATTAAAGATCTAAATATTAAAACAGAAACACTCAATCTCCTGGAAGAGAAAGTAGGAGGAACTCTTGAAGACAGAGGAGTAGATAAAGAGTTCATGAACAAACATGTATACGCACGGGAAGCACTTGAAAGAATCAACAACGGGGATCAACTCTTCTTAAGGAGCTTCTGCATGTCAAAAGAAATTGTCAACAAAGTGAAAAGACAACCCACCAATTTTGAAAAAATCCTAACTAATAAGCAATCAGACAGAGGTCTGCTGTCTAGAATATATAAAGAACTGAGATATAACAGGGTCCTCAAATTTAAAGACCCAATTCAGAAATGGGCATCTGAGATGAATACACACTTCTCAGAGGACAAAATTAAAGTGAGTAAATATATGAACAAATGCTCCACATCACTAGCCATCCATGAAATGCAAATAAAAACAACACTGAGATACCATCTCACTACAGAAAGAATGGCTATCATAAGGAAATCAACCAACAACAAATGTTGGAGAGGTTGTGGGGAAAAGGGAACACTTCTCCACTGCTGGTGGGAATGTAGACTGATACAACCATTGTGGAGGTCAGTGTGGAGACTCCTCAAAAGAGTAGGACTAGAAATCCCATTCAAACCGACTATCCCAAAACATTGTATCATAATGATATGTGTGTACCTATATTTATAGCAGCACAATGTGTGATAGCAAAATCTTGGAAACAACCAAGATGTCCATCACATGAGGAATGGTTGAAAAAAATATAGCATTTCTATATAATGGAGTATTTCTCAGCTGTTAAGAATGATAAGCATTTATACTGAAGTGGATGCCACTTGAACACATACTCATAAGTGAAATAAACCAGACACACATGTGTATCGTATAGTTTCCCTAGTATAAGAAGCGAAAAGCACAAATACAAATGGAAACGTACAACAACAACTAAAAACAATTGAGTCCGATAAGGCAAAGAGAATGGCATATGCTGCAGGATACTAATCAGCTTTTCTTCTGGATGGTTAACAACCTAAGTTCACAGATCAAAATTGGAGAAATAGAAGAGCCACAAGGCCAGCCAACATTTTGGCCCTAGCCTTTCAAGGTCAGCAAAGACTCAGGACATAGGAGAACCTGTACTGCTACATCATGAAACTCAACTGAGCTCCAAATTTTCTGAACAAGTAGATGATGGAGCCACAGAGGAAAGAGACTGAAGTTCTATAGTGTGCCTGGGGAGAGTCACATGGAGAGAAAACTTTCTCTCAGGCTCTCACAGAGAGCAAACTGGTCAAGCATTGGTCGTGACTCATCCACATGGATGACACAGACAAAGGATCTACAGAATAAGGTACAGGACTACAAGATAAACCCAGAGGGGACTTCACTGACCTCATAACAAATAAAAAGTACATGTGTTGGTATATAGGTCTTGTTCTATCTAGGTCTTAACCATCCAGCAGAAAATTATAAAAATGAGATATACACCGCGGGGCCATAATAATAAGTTGAGCTGTAAATGGCTATGGTCGACAACTTCTTCAGACAACTCACTATTGTTGTGGAAGGCTAGACTGTGTTGGATTGTGTCATTGAGTTCAGGCACCTAAATTAGTTGAATGACAATGGAGTGCCCATCTTTGACAGGTGTAGATAAAAGAAGGGGTATAGAAAGGAAGAATCATGATGTGTATATATGGACAGTACAGTTGGGATAGATAACGCCGTGCTTCTACATAATTCTATGAGAGGCAAGATTTGTACTAAAGGTGGTTGGACAGGACATTATGTTGGCTTCTAGTACTATGGACAACCACTAGGAAAATAACAAGGTAGAAAGTATTAATTATTGAATCTTTGATGTAATTCAGGTATAAAAAATAAGATATACAAACAGCTACACTCTCTTAATTTACTGATAAGAGACATATGCTATAATAATGTCTGTAAGTATAATATCATGTATGCACCTTCTATGATATCAAAACATTATGAAAACAGTTTGCAATGTATTAATTTATCAAATCCATCTTGTCAACGTATCTGTCTCACTGATATTTTACTTCAATAAAATAAAAATAAAAATAAATTTAAAAAATAAAAAACTGCACCAAAGCTCTACATCAAATGTCAGAAGTCAGTGTTATACGAAATTAAAAGAGAAGGAGCAAAATGCAATCTCAGGCCTCAAGCCCACCCAGAACAAGTGCAGAGGACACTAGCTTAGATGAAATATATGAATTAATAGCATCAGAAGTAAAGAAACAACAGCAAAGAGGTATAGAGGAACTCAGAGCTGAATTAACTTCTGAAACAATAAAAGGAATCTCTGAATTCATAGCATCTGAAGTAAACAATCAAATACAGAAACATATGGAGAAAACCCAGTGCCCATTCAGAACAAGTGCAGAGGACAGTAGCTCAGCTGAAATGTATGAACTAATAGCGTTGGAAGTAAATAAGCAACAGCAGAAAGATATAGAGAAACTCAGAGCAGAATTAATTTCTGAAATAAAAAAAGAAATCTCTGAATTCATAGCATCTGAAGTAAAGCATCAAATAAAGAAACAAATGGAGGAAACCCAATCTGAAAAAAAAACTCAGCAGTAAAAAAGTAATAATTGCTTCTAAAGAAGACATTGATAAAAAAAAAAAAAAAATAGAGGAAATTAGAAAAATGATGGATTCCTTGAATGAGCAATACAGGAAAGAAACAGATTGCATGAAGCAGAGTCAAAGAGATATAGAGGAACTTAAAATCTCAGACACAAGCCTGCAAAACCAGTTGAGTGAAAGTGAAGACAGAGTTTCAGATCTTGAAGATGCTGATGCAGCTAGTAAAAAGGTAAGCAAAGATCTCTTAAAAACAGCTAGGATGCAGGAAAAAATAATTCATCATCTGCAAGATGATGCCAAGATGAACAATGTGAGACTAATAGGCATCGATGAGAAAGAAGGAGTCAATACAAATGATATAAAAAGAATATGGGCATAAGTAATAGCAGAAAACTTCCCGAATGTGAGGAATCAATCTGACATTCAGGAAACCGAAGCATACAGAACGCCAAATAGCTTCAACCCAATTAAAACCACACCGAGACATATAACAGTCAAGATCCCAGAAATCCAGCACAAGAATAATATACTAAGGGGGCCAGGGAGATGGCTCAATGGAAAAAGTGCTTCCCTGACAAGCACAAGGACCTGAGTTCAATCCCCGGTTCCACCAAAAAAAAAAAAAAAAAAAAAAAAAGCCGGGCGTGGTGGCGCATGCCTGTAATCCCAGCACTAGGGAGGCTGAGGCAGGAGGATTGTTGTGAGTTCGAGCCGAGCCTGAGCTACAAAGTGAGCTTAGGGCCAGCCTGAACTGCATAGTGAGACCCTGTCTCAAAAAGACAAAAAAAAAAAAAAAAACATAAATTATGATTTTGAAACATATTGCTTGAAAATTAACAGATCATATTACATTTACCAAAAACCAGTTTTCCTAAGTAATCTTGATTTTTAATTACTTTATCCCACCATCAAACTAATGTGTAAGACACTGAATATATCATAAGTGAGACTGATTTCACTTTGGAAAATTAGTCATCATGACCGTAATCAGTCACAAGTTATAGAAATAATGTCTATTTCTCAACACTCAAGGGTATGACATTAAAAACAATAATAACAGACTTTTAAAAAAAATAATTAGGTTCACAGTGTTCCCTACATCTTAGAAAGAATGATAGAGTAATAATTTTGGTTCAGAGTCAACACAGGTAAGAATCAGATTAAATTAAGAAAGGATCTCTGTGTCATCTATGTGGATGAGTCACAACCAATGCTTGACCAGTTTGCTCTCTGTGAGAGCTTGAGAGAAAGTTTTCTCTCCATATGACTCTCCCCAGGCACACTATAGAACTTCAGTCTCTTTCCTCTGTGGCTCCATCATCTCCTTGTTCAGAAAATTTGGAGTTCAGCTGAGTTTCATGATGTAGCAGTACAGGTTCTCCTATGTCCTGAGTCTTCGCTGACCTTGAAAGGCTAGGGCCAAAATGTTGGCTGGCCTTGTGACTCTTCTATTTTTCCAATTTTGATCTGTGAACTTAGGTTGTTAACCATCCAGAAGAAAAGCTGATTAGTATCCTGCAGCATATGCCATTTACTTTGCCTTATCGGACTCAATTGATTTTAGTTGTTGTACGTTTCCATTTGTATTTCTGCTTTTCACTTGTTATACTAGGGAGACTATACGATATTTACACATGTGTGTCTGGTTTATTTCACTTATGAGTATATGTTCAAGTGGCATCCACTTCAGTATAAATGCTTCAAGCTTATCATTCCTAATAGCTGAGTAATACTCCATTACATAGAAATACCAAATCTTTTTCAATCATTCCTCATGTGATGGACATCTTGGTTGACTCATGCACATGGATGACACAGACAAAGGATCTACAGAATAAGGTACAGGACTACAAGATAAACCCTGAGAGGACTTCACTGACCACACAAGAAATATAAAGTTCATGTGTTGGTATATAAGTCTTGATCTATCTAGGTCTTAACCATCCAGCAGAAAATTATAAAAATGAAGCATCGCGGAGCCATAATATTAAGCTGAGCTGTAAATGGCTATGGTCGACAACTTCTTTGAATAACTCACTATTGTTGTGGAATGCTGGACTGTGTTGGATTGTGGTGTCGAGTGCAAGCACCTAAGTTAGTTGAATGACAATGGAGTGCCCACCTTTGACAGGTGTAGACAAAGGAAGGTGTATAGAAAGAAAAAAATCATGATGTGTGTGTATAGACAGTACAGTTGGGATAGATAACACTGTGCTTCTACATGATCCTATGAGAGGCAAGATTTGCACTGATGGTGGTTGGACAGGATATTATGTCGGCTTCTAGTACTATGGTCATCCACTAGGATAATAATTATTGAATTTTTTATATAATTCAGGTATAAAAAATAAGATAAGTAAGCAGCTACACTCTTAATTTACTGATAAGAGATGCCTGCTAAAATAATATCTGTAAATATAATATCATATATGCACCTTGTAGGATACCAAAACATTATGAAAACAGTTTGCAATGTATTAATTTATCGAATCTGTCTTAAGGTGTCTTGAAACTATCTGATTGATATTTGTACTTCAATAAAATAAAAAATAAATTTAAAAAAATAAATGGCAATGGAATACTCATCTATAACAAATCTAAACAAAAAAGGAAGGACCATTATGTATCTGTATATACAAAATAGTTAGGATACATATACAGCCACTTTCTCTTAATTCAATGAGAAGAAATATTTGTACTAATAGTGTTTGGACAGGATATCATGTCTGCATCTTGTACTATGAATAACCACTAAGAAGATAACAATATGCAATGTATATTGAAACTATCCTATTAATTGGTTTTGAAACTGTCTCATTGCTATTTGTTTCTTAATACAATTAATAAAAAAGAAAAAAAATGATCTCTGGGCATGGAGGCACATTGATCATAACACTTGAGAGGTTGAGGCAAGAGCATTGCCACAAATCCAGGCTAGCCTTGGCTACCTATTATTTCAAGATAACCTAAACTTACTGTGTGAGACCCTGTCTCAAAAGAGAAACAAAGAAAGGAAGAAAGTCTGAATTCTATTATCTCATGTATAGCCATATAAAATAATATTTTGCCAGGTGCGGTGGCATACCAATACCAGGAGGCTGAGGAGATAGGAGTATTGCTGAGTCTGACTGAGCCAGCTGGGGAGATAGCTCAGCAGAGTAAGCACTTGTCTGGCAAGCGTAAGGGCCTGAGTTCAATCCCCGGTTCTCAAAAAATAAATTAAGTGATTAATTAATTAATTCAAGGCCAGCCTGAACTACATAGTGAGACCTTGTCTCAAATAATAAATGAATAAATAAATAAATCCACCCATCCAAAATACAATGCAGGGGGCTGGGAAGATGGCTCAGTAGAATAAGTGCTTGCATAGTAAGCAAAAGGGCCTAAGTTCAATCCCCAGTTCCACAAAAAAAAAAAAAAAAAAAAAAAAAAAAGTATATCAAAATACAGTGCAAGTAAACTTTAGGTCCTCAGGATATCTAGCTGGGCATGGTGGTACATGCCTATAATCTTAGCACTCTGGGAGGCCAAGGCAGGAGGATTGCAAATTTAAGTCCAGCCTTGGCAGCTGGGCAATTTGGCAATTTGGCAATTTAGCAATTTAGCAAAACTCTGTCGCAAAACAAAAAATAAAAAAAGGGTTGGGGAGATAGCTCAATGTGAAGTTCCTGAGTTCTATCCTCTGTATTGCAAATTACATAATAAATACCTTTTTTAGTGAAAGATTTTTTTTCCTGTCTTTTGGAGACAGGGTCTTGCTATGAAGCTTAGGCTGGCCTTGAGCTCACTTTGTAGCCCAGGCTTGTCTCAAACTTGCCATGATCCTCCTGCCTCAGCTTCCCGAGTCCTGGGATTACAGGCATGTGCCACCATGCCCAGCTAGATTTCTGAGATTTCATTTGCACATTATCAGTCTGAGAGGGAAGAGATCACACATGAGATCAAAACACCTTTTTTATACAGCATGTAGTATGATCAGGAATTGCTTAATATATTAATATGAACTATTACAAACTAGATGATTGATTGGTTGATAGAAAAAATGCTTAGCATCTATACTCAAATTTCAAATATTTAATACTCTATTAGAGGCAGTACTAGAGACCAAACAATGGCCTCATGCATGCTAGACAAGTGCTGTAACACAGAGCTACTCTCAATTCTGAAAACATTAATCATAGTCACCCATTATACCTTAGGTCTCTACAATTTATAACTAGAAGTTTGCCTCCTTAAACAGTTCTCCTTTCCCCCACATTCTGATCTCTGATAACAATCCTTCTACTTTATCTTTTGTACTTTGCTATTAAATTCTGAGTTCCTCCTGCTGTGCCAGCCCCCACTCCCAGGGCACGCTGAGACTGAGATTTAGGCTGGGTGTGGTGGTATGCACCTGTAATCCCTGTGCTTGGGAAGCTGTAAAACAGGAAGCCCAATCTGTGTAGTGAGACCCTGTAGACCCTGTACTAAAATACTGTGTTAGCCAACACCCAGATTACCATTGTGACATTTAACAAACAATACATTAAAAAAAATTTTTGAGTTCCTTACACAGTTTTGGGTATGTAGTTTACAAATATTTTCTAACATTCCATTGATAGCCTTTTCATTTTGCTGATTATTTCTCCTGCTGCATAAAAACATTTTGACTTTTATGTAATCCCACCTTTGACTTTTGGTGTTGTATCTAAAAATCATTACTAAGATGTCATGAAGATTTTCCCTTAGGTTTCATTAAAGGATTTTAATAGTTTCAGATCTTAAAGTCTTCAATCCATTTTGAATCAATTTTTGTGTAAGGAATAAGGACTCAATTCCCCCTTTATTTTTCTTTTTTTGTAACTGTTGATTTATTTTCAACTTTTAGTGGAGATATAGCTATTACTTGTAAGTCAGCACCTAAGTCATATTAATGTTTACACCAAAATTATGAATTTTTCCTCAAGGATTAAAGGTGGCACATAGCCGGGCATGGTGGCGCATGCCTGTAATCCCAGCACTCGGGAGGCTGAGGCAGGAGGATTGTTGTGAGTTCGAGACCAGCCTGAGCTACAAAGTGAGCTTAAGGCCAGCCTGAACTGCATAGTGAGACCCTGTCTCAAAAAGACAAAAAAAAAAAAAAAAAAAAAAAAAAAAAAAAAAGGTGGCACATAATTGGTTGCTACAATATGTTAGCATACAGTTTCACCTGGATACTACTATAGCTGATTTGTTTCATATTACCAAGTTTGCATAATACATTTACTGTGTGAGCCAACACCCAGATTGCCACTGTGACATTTAATAACACTAGAGTACATTCTCAGAAAACTCAGGTGTTGGGTCAATTACTCTGCATTCCCCTTGTCTAAATTAACGGAGTTGGTCATATTTTAAGATTAAGGTAAAATATGTCACTGGAAAGTGACTAATGGAGATTGCTATACAAGCAACAGTCTTCACACTATCAGTATCTACAAACATTTGTACAAAATAAAAAGCAATAAAAATATGAGAAAACAAGGCAACAAAATGCCTTCCAAAATTCCCAACCACCCCAAAACAAATCAGAAGGGTTTGGAGAGGGAAAATAGGATAGCCACACACCAGAGTACTTAAAAGGATAACAGAGGAGGTCAGAATACAGATTAAAGAGGTGCTGGGTAGGATTACAAATGATCTAACTAAACACATAATGGAAGTAATAATCAAAATGATCCAGGAGATCTCAGAGGACAGTTATACAAAGCTAGGTGAGCTAAACAAAATAATACAATAGATGAATAACTATTTAGCAAATAGAGTCCTTGAAAAGATTTAAATCAGGAGATTAAAAGTTATGTTGAAAGTATGGGGAGCAGAAGCCAGTAGTGTGAGGACAGAATTTCAGAACTAGAAGATAATGATGACTTCAAATACCTAGTACCCAAAAATACCTTAAAAGCAACAAAAGAATGTGAAAAGTTGATCCAACACCTATCAGATGATACAAAGAAGACCAAATTAAGAATTAAAATGAATAAGAAACCAAAAGACAATATAAATGGCATTTTCAAAAATCTATAATAATGGCAAAAAACTTCCCAAATATTCAGTTAAGAAATATATATACAGATAAGCACATAGAACAACAAATACCCATAAATAAAAGAGAGTCTCTTTTGTGCTACATTATAGTTAAGGTAACACAGATTTCATCACAGAAACAAAATCTTAAAAGCTTTAAGAAAAAGACAACCAATCACATATAAAATTTAAATCCATTAAAATTACTTCTCAACACAACAAACGTTAAAGGTCAAAAGAATTTGGAATAATAAAGTGTTTCAAGCCCTAAACGATAATTTCTAACGTAGACTTAAGTATCTTGCAAAATTTTCCTTCAAAATTGATGGAGCAACACAGTATTTCCATGAGAAGGAAAACCTCAAAAACTTCACAACCAGTGAATGTACCTTGAAACCACACTCTTTATGTCAAATAAATGGGACAGATCTGTTCAAATATCATGTGGTTTCTCTGGTGTAAGAAACCAAAAGTATAAATAAGGACCAAACTGTATAACAGATATTGTTAAATAGGAAGAAAATGTTCAAATGGAAAAGGGAACTAGAAAGAGGAGGAGAAATGATGGAAGGGAAAAGGAAAAAAAGAGAATAAAGGGGAAAAAATGGAAACAAAGCTTTTGTAGATATGAGGAAGAGGGGCTGAAGGTAGAAGAGGAAAGGGGGAAAAAAGAATCTAGATATATCATGTACAGGTACAAATTCCATGTGATAATGTTATTATGTATATCTAAGATGTATCAATAAAATTAATTCTAAAACAGAAAGTAGTGATGCTAAGGAATTATTAAAAGAAAGTCTACAAACTAAATTATATCAATTACTGCCTTCATAACATAAGGGTAAAGCTTGTCCCCTGAAGTACTTCAGGAATTGATTTATTCCTGTTGTTGCATTATTTTCATGTTGTTGATTTCATTTTTTTCCCTCTTCTTGTGTCAGTAACTCTCGATGCTATTTGATGGTCTCAATTCCCCAATCAAAAGAAGATTTGCAGAATGGATCAAAAAACAAAAACCCAACAATATGCAGTATGCAAGAAACATATTTAATTTAAACAGTAATTCATGGATTAAAAATCAAAGGATGAAAAACAATATTCTAAGAAAGAGGAACCAGAAAAAAAAAGCAGTAGTAGCTATCTGAACTTCAGACAAAGTATATTCAAACCAAAGCTAATCAGAAGAGCCAAAGACTGTCACTATATGTTGGTCAATGGAACAATGCAACAGGAAGCAATGATTATAAACATATATACATCAAATACCAGCATTCCCAACTTCATAAAACACTAACAGACATGAAAATTCAGATAAATACCAATGCAATTATAATGGGGACCTCAATACCCAACTATAACAAATAGATTAGCTAGGCCAATAAAGTCAATAAGGAAAGATCAAAGCTAAACCAAAGCTTCAAACAAATGGACTTCATACCTACAGTGTTCCATCCAGAACACACATTAACAGTACAGAACACACCAAAGGAATACACATTCTTCTCAGTAGTACATGGACTTTCTACAAAACAGTTCCTATGCCAGCCATAAAGCATGCTTAAGTAAATGCTAATGAATTAAAACTATTCAATACATATTATCAAAACAGAGAATAAGTGAACTACAAAACAATGGCAGCTGAAACCACAGGAACTATACAAACGTGGAAATAAAATACAGTAGATCTCCAAAATTTATGGAGATCACATTTGTAGAATATCTGTGAATTATTAAACAACCATGAATCTAAGATATGGTCAGAAAAATGCTTATAAATGCCTACTTTTTTGTTTTGAACCCTAAACACACTAAGTCCCCACCATTATATAATTAATTGAGTTTAATAAAATGCTGTAATAAAGATTTAAAAGGTGCAAGGTGTTTTGGCGGAACCTTAGGGCTCTAAGAACAAAACTCAAGATAGTACAGGCAGTACAGTAGTATATTTAGTATGTGAGAAGGTTAGCACATCTGCCAGAAATGTCTTTCCAGGTACAGCCGATCAGCAGTAAGAACTGAAAAGCACTCTCAGACTGGCTACTTGCAAACCTCTCACCAAAAATACTGCAGAGAATATTTGCAGTTTCGGAGAAAGTATAGGGAATGATTTTAGGAACAAGTATTAGTTGGGTTTTAAAGAAAAATATGGGAATAACTGAGACCACAAACTCTAAACAGCAACCTTGCAGGTTTATACTGAGCTAAGAAAACATCTCATAATGAGGAGTGAAAAAACCTCTTGTGTATAATGCCTGAGAAGCTCCTGACCAAGCCCTTAGCAGAATCTCACTTTTAAGAAAGCAAAATCTAGCTTGTGCATATACAGTCCTTAATGAAGGATCTTAGTAGACTGCTGCCTTTCAGTCTTTACAAACGACTGAGGACACTTGGGTTTTAAATAAGAAATAGCTTATTAAATAGTAATGAACAGGCACCCTAACTTTTCCTAACCAATCTTGATATAATGTATTCTTTCACCCTCCTCTTCTGTCCCTTATTCTTTTGGCTGAGTAAAAAGATATGAATGTTGCAAGCACAGAACTTCAGTATATAACAGTCCTGAAGACACAAAAGTGATGCACAGTCTCTAAAAGCAAAAGACTTATATGTTGATTTAGGCATGTGGGGGAGGTCAAACTTTTTATATACCATCTTATGTTGTGACTAGGAGCATGCAAATTAAACTGACATTAAAAGTGAAAAGTTTATAGTATGCTTATGGGAGCTAACAAAAGAAGTAGGTGACTTACTAAATATGTAAAATTAAAAGCTTATATATCTAACTAGGAGGAAATGGTAGTAGAAAGAAACAATTTCTATGTTAACAAGTAAGTTTCTTTAGGAAAGGCAAATGGGTTTCTGGAAGGAAAGGAAGATAAATTCTGTGGTAATGTTTATCTATATAAGTACAAGCAGTCTTTCCATCTTATTTAGGGCTGTGAAACTCCCTGAAAAGGGTATTTATGGTAGATATATCTCATTCTTCCTCCTGGGAGTAGACACACCCTGGAGATATGAAAGCTGTGGAGTCTCTAAAGGCAGAAGGCTTAGTATGTTGGTTTAGGCATGTAGGGGAGTTCAAACTTTTGATATACCCTCTTACATTAAGTGACTGGGGGAATTCATGGTAGTCTTATTTCCCAAGTTAATGTTTTTAGTCTGATTATGAAAGCTCCTAGAAATCACTTTTCTGTATCTGTTGAATTTCAAATGTCTTCAGTTTTTAAAAAAAATCTTTATACCAATACCAAGGCTATGAGAAGGTCTCCACAGGCCCAAGGGTAGCACACTTAGGGAGGCAGATTTAGTCTTACATAAGGAAAACCGTCTAGAGAACAAGTAATATACAGTTTTTTTCTTGCGAGGGCTTGGAGTGTAAGTTTTCTGTGGGGTACACTAAGGATATGTTTATATAACAGGGAGCAAGTAAACAAATGGTAAAAATGCTGTAAATTTCTGTTACACAGTATTGAGGTGCTTATCCTAGTGTCTTACTTGATTGAAAAACCATGCCCCTATCTTACAGAAAGTAGGGGTATACACGGAAAACTAGAATTTTCTAAAGAATTATTTGTTGGGCTGGCCAGATAGCTCAGCGGACTAAAGTGCCTACTAGCAGGCAGACTCAGGGACCCAGGCCTGATCCCCAGCATGCCATGCTGGCACCGGCCCCACCCAAAAGGCACACTAAGACCACAACTGAGACTGGGCATGGTGGCATGTGCCTGTAATCCCAGAGCTTGGGAGGCTGAAAACAAGAAAATCACTGAATCCAATCTATGTAATGAGACCCTATAGACCCTATACTACATGAATAAATAGAATTATTTATCTATTTCAATCCTGGAACAAATGATATTTTCAAAAAGTTTTAGATACTTAACAGAGGTCAAGAAACTTGAAAGTATTATCAACTCTTTTCTTGAGACAGGATGTCGCTATGCAAGCCAGGCTGGCCTTGAATAACTATGCAGCCTAGGCAGGCCTCAAACTTCCAGGGATCTTCCCACCTCAGCCTCCTAGTGCTGACATTACAGGCATATCTTCTGCAGGATTCCTTGATCATTTTTAGTTCCATTAAAGATAACTTCTTTATCCTGACTCTAGCATATTTCACTTTGGGATGGATGGTCAAGTAAAGTTGTAAAGGTCATGAAGCTAAAGACCTAAAATACTACTAGGTATCTTCAGTGGAAAATTGTGTGGTCTTGAATGTTTTCTCTGATTCTATGATGTTTGCACATTTTCATCATATTTGAGCTACTTTTACAGACATACACATTATAGATAACTAATAGCAGTACAAATGATTTTTCTTTGAGACAAGGTCTCACTGTATATTTCAGACTGGCCCTAAACTCATGATGCAGCCCAGGCTGGCCTGAAATTCACAATGATCCACCTGCTTCAGCTTCCTCAGTTCTGGGATTAGGCATGCACCACCACACCAGGCCTATTCTTTTTCTTTTTTTTTTTTTTTTAACCCAGCCTATTCTTCTCTATAGATAAATGATTCTTTCCAGATAACAGAACAACTGATTTTTTTTTCTCTCTCTCTCCTAGAAAGGCCAGTTTAGCAACTATTTAAAAATTAATTTCTGGTCCCAGGAATATAGCTCAGTACTGCAGCACCTGATACTAATTGCCTGACAAGTATAAGGTTCCTGGTACCAAAACAATTAATTTATGGCCAGGTATGGTGATACTTATCTCTAATCCCAGTACTCTGGGAAGCAGAGGTAGGAAGACTGCAAATTCTAGCCCAGCCTCGTGAGACCTTTTATCAAAATAGAAGGGCTGGCCAAATAACTCAGCAGATCAAAGTGTCTGCAAGAAGGTGCAGGGGCTGGGCATGGGGGCACGCACCTGTAATCCCAGCTCTTGGGAGGCTGTAAACAAAAGGATCACTACAAGTCCGATCTTGTACTGAGACCCTGAACACCCTGTAGACCCTTCCCTAAAATACAGAAAGAAAGAAAGAAAGAAAGAAAGAAAGAAAGAAAGAAAGAAAGAAAGAAAGAAAGAAGAAAGAAGAAAGATTCAAATCCATGCAATAAGGAATGAAAAGGATAAAATCACTACAAACCCTATAGAAATTCAAAAGATGACCAATATCTATTTCCAAAATCTTTACTCTGACAAAATGGAAAAACACAGAAGAAATGGACAGATTCCTAGATACATACAAACTACCAAAGATGAATTAAGAAGATATAAAAATTCTGAGCTAGGGAGATAGATCGGCAGTCTAAGCACCTGACTGGCAAGTGCAAGGATCCGGGTTTGATCCCCAGTACCACATGCCATGCCGGCCCTACCAAGCTGTGCCAGACCTAAAACTAGGCATGGTGCTGCAAGCCTATAACCCCAGAGCTAAGGAGGCTTAGACAGGAGGATCACTATGAGGATCACTATAAGTCTGAGCTGCATAGTAAGACCTTGTACCAACTACATAAAAAAAATCTGAATAACTCAGTATCAGTCAATGAAATTGAAAATGTAATCAAAAATCTACCAACAAAGAAAAGAACAGGTCCTGATGGATTCAGAGCTGCATTATATAAAAAACTTGGGAGAGGATCTAATGCCAACTCTTCTCAAATTCTTCAATGAAAGTGAAAAGGAAGCAAAGTAATACCAAAACCAGAACAAGATCCAACTAAAAAAAGAGAACTACAGGCAATCTCCCTAATAAACATAGATGCAAAAGCCTCAATAAAATACTAGGAAACAGAATACAGCAAGCTATCATGATGACTATACATCACAATCAAGTGGGATCCATCCCAGTAATGCAGGGATGGTTTAATAAGAGGCAAATACATAGCTGTAATACACCACATCAACAGAGTCAAAGACAAAAAACACATGATCATCTCAATATATACACAAAAAGCTTTTGACAAAGTCCAACACTCATTCATGATTAAAAACACTATGGAAAATAGGAATAGATGGTCTTTACTTCAACCTGATAAAAGCTATCTATGACAAACCAACAGCCAACATCATACTAAATGGACAAAAATAAAGCATTCACTTTAAAATGAGGAACAAGACAACGATGTTCACTGTCACTATCATTAAATATAGTTCTGAAAACATTAGCCAGAGAAATTAAACAAGAGAAAGAAACAAAAAGAATAATGACTGCAAAGGAAAAAGTGAAATTACCACTAAGTGCAGATAACATAGATACCTGTCTCAGGCTCCCTAGTACTGGGATTACATGTGTGCACTACCACAGCTGGTTCTAGGGGCTCCCAGGCTTCTGAGGCCAGCACAGCATGTGGTAGTGGGATTGAACTCAGAACCTTGTGCATGCCAGGCAGGCACTTATGCTGTGAAGCTATCTCCCCAACCCCTCAATAGTATTTCTACACACAAACAATGAATACACTGAGAAACAATTTATGGAAACCATGCCTCTCACAATGACACCTAAAAGAACGAAATATTTAGGAATCTGTCTCACAAAGAAAGTAAAAGAGTTATACAGTGAAAATTACAGTACTCTGAAAAAAATAGAGATCAAAGAGGATTTCAAAAAACAGAAAGAAGACCAGCCCAATAGTTCTGCTGACTAGAGTGTCTGCTTGAGCAGAGGCAGCAGATGAGGTTCAATCCAAGGCGTGCTGTGCCGGCTCCGTCTTTGGGACACAGACTGAGACAGGGCATAGTGGTGTTCATCTGTAAGCCCAGTGCCTAAGAGACTGAAAACAGAAGAATCACTATGAGGCCAATCTACATAGTGAGACCCTATAGACTCTGCACCAAATACAAAAAAGAAAGAAAGAAAGAAAGAAAGAAAGAAAGAAAGAAAGAAAGAAAGAAAGAAAGAAAGAAAGAAAGAAAGAAAGAAAGAAAGAAAGAAAGAAAACAAACAGAAATGCCTTGCTCATGGATAGGAAGAACAATGCACTGGTTGATGCACTGACTCAACTTGAAAAATTTAAAGTTTAATTGACTCAGCAGAGAGCCAGGATTCTTACTTTGCAAATGTCCTCAGCCTGTGTAAGAGGAGGACGTGGACATTGTGTGAAGGGCCAGCACAGCATATGGAACCTGGGATGGAACACTCCCAGCCCCAGGGAAGCATGTTTATGAGGAGGGGAGAAAGGCTGTCTAGAAGCCACAGCTACTGCCCTTCCTTTTGTTCCTCGCTGTTTTCTACTGCCTTGACCTGCTGCTCTCTGCCATGTGCCACTCTGCCTAGGAGCCAGTTGAGTATAGACTGAAACCTCTATAAACTGTGAGCTAAATAAACCTTCCTTTCCTTAATTTTGG
The DNA here is from genome assembly GCA_004027165.1 of Ctenomys sociabilis. Classification (NCBI taxonomy): domain Eukaryota; kingdom Metazoa; phylum Chordata; class Mammalia; order Rodentia; family Ctenomyidae; genus Ctenomys; species Ctenomys sociabilis. The sequence goes on from PVKA01015773.1 coordinate 37,178, forward strand.
GTGTTTTATCCCCACAACAAGTAAAAAGCAACTGAGACAAATAGACATTGTAAAATTAGCCATACTCTCAAAATTACTACATAGACTCAATGCAATATGATTAAAATACTAGTAGTATACCTCAAAGAGCTAGAGAAAACATTCTTAAAATTCATCTGGAATGAAAAGAGACCCAGAATAACAAAAGAAAACAAAGGCAAGAGGAAACACAATCCCTGACTTCAAATTATGCTACAAAGCTACTGTGATAAAATTAGCATGGTACTGGCAAAAAAAACAGACCTGAGGATCAATGAAACGGATTAGAAGATGCAGGCACAACTACAAACACACTCAGCCACTTTATCTTTGACAAAGGGGCTAAACATATTCACTGGAAGAAAAAAATAGCCTCTTTGATAAATGGTGCAGAAAAACTGACTTTCCACATGCCAAAGGCTTAAAATACACCCATGCCTATCCTCATGCACAAGACTACAGTCAAAATGGATCAAATATTTAAATATTAAAACTGAAATGCTAAATCTTCTGGAGGAGAAACTAGGTAGACATCTTAAAGACATAAGGATAGGCAGAGTTCATGAACAAAAGTCAGACTGCATGGGAAACACTTCAAAGAATCAACAAGTGGGATCTTATCTTTTGAAAAGTTTCTGTACGTCAAAAAAAAAAAAAAATCACTAGCAAAGTAAAAATAATACCCAAAAATAAGGAAAAAATTATAGAAGACTGTCCAGGCCTCCAAAATTCAAAGACCCAATCCAAAAACAGATGAACATATACTTCACAAATAAAGAGATACAAATGACAAATAAATGTATGAAAAAATGTTCAACATTTTTGTCATTCAAGAGATGCAAATTAAAACAATGCTGAGATACTATCTTATGCCAGAAAGAATGGCTATCATCAAAAAGTGAACCAAAAACAAATGCCGGAGTTGGCTGTGGGGAAAAAGGAACCCTTCTCCACTGTTGGTGAGAGTGCAGGGTGGTACAGTCATTATAGAAATCAGTATGGAGAGTCTTCAAAAAGCTAGGACTTAGCGCTGGCCAGATTGCTCTGCAGACTAAAGTGCCTGCTTAGGCAGAGCACAGGGGCCAGGGTTCGATGCCCAGCATGCCATGCTGACCCCGGCATTGGGGTACACTGAGACAGCAACTGAGACTGGGCATGGTGGTAAGTACCTGTAATCCCAGTACTTTGGAGGCTGAAAACAGGAGAATCACTACAAGTCCAATCTATACAGTGAGATTCTATAGATATTAAAAAGAAAAAAAAAGCTAGGACTGGAGGTACCATTCAAGTCAGCTATTCCCCTCCTGGATATTTTTCCAAAAGAACTGAAATCACACCATAGCAATATATGCCCACCCATGTTTATAGCAGCGCAATTTGTCATAGCTAAATCTTGGAAACAACCCAAATGCCAATCAAATGAGGAATAGATAAGAAAAAGATATGAGATTTTTACACAAAGGAGTATTACTCAGCTATAAAAAAGATAAATTTGAGTCTTTTATATATAAATGGATGCAACTAGAGATGGCATTAGCAAGTGAAATAAATTAGACATGTGCAAACATTGTATTATGTCACTAGTGTGAGAACTTGAAAGAGTAAATATAATCCAAAAGGTATAATAGATACTATGAAAGGGAAAGAATTTGTTCAATGGAAATGAGAAACTGGGATAAGGAAAAATAACAAAACAAAGAAGGGAAAAATATATATGCCTAAACATGAAGGATAATTTGGATAATTGTACTGCTGATTTTTGCTGTTCTTTCGAAAAGAGGAGCTAATGTTTAAATTATTTTTTCTTATTTTTTTTAATTTCTTTTTTATTTTATTGAAGCACAAATATCAATCAGATAGTTTCAAGACACCTTAACAAGACAGATTCAATAAATTAATACATTGCAAACTGTTTTCATAATGTTTTGGTATCGTACAAGGTGCATACATGATATTTACAGGTATTACTTTAGCAGGTGTCTCTTATCAGTAAATTAAGAGTGTAGCTGCTTACTTATTTTTTATACCTGAATTATATCAAAAATTCAATAATTATTTTCCTAGTGGATGACCATAGTACTAGAAGCTGACATAATATCCTGTCCAACCACCATTAGTGCAGATCTTGCCTCTCATAGGATTATGTAGAAGCACAGCGTTGTCTATCCCAACTGTACTGTCTATACACACACATCATGATTTTTTCTTTCTATACCCCTTCCTTTGTCTACACCTGTCAAAGGTGGGCACTCCATTTTCATTCAACTAACTTAGGTGCTTGAACTCGACACCACAATCCAACACAGTCCAGCATTCCACAACAATAGTGAGTTATTCAAAGAAGTTGTCGACCTTAGCCATTTACAGCTCAGCTTAATATTATGGCCCCGCAGTGTATACTTCGTTTTTATACTTTTCTGCTGGATGGTTAAGACCTACATAGAGCAAGACCTATATACCAACACATGAACTTTATATTTCTTATGTGGTCAGTGAAGTCCTCACAGGATTTATCTTGTAGTCCTCTACATTATTCTGTAGATCCTTTGTCTGTGTCATCCATGTGGATGAATCACGACCAATGCTTGACCAGTTAGCTCTCTGTGAGAGCCTGAGAGAAAGTTTTCTCTCCATGTGACTCTCCCCAGGCACACTATAGAACTTCAGTCTCTTTCCTCTGTGGCTACATCATCTCCTTGTTCAGAAAATTTGGAGCTCCCCTGAGTTTCATGATGTTGCAGTACAGGTTCTCCTATGTCCTGAGTCTTCGCTGACCTTGAAAGGCTAGGGCCAAAATGTTGGCTGGCCTTGTGGCTCTTCTATTTCTCCAACTCTGACTTGTGAACTTAGGTTGTTAACCATCCAGAAAAAAAGCTGATTACTATCCTGCAGCATATGCCATTCACTTTGCCTTATCGGACTCAATTGATTTTAGTTGTTGTATGTTTCCTTTTGTATTTCTGCTTTTCGCTTGTTATACTAGGGAGACTATATGATATTTACACATGTGTGTCTGGTTTATTTCACTTATGAGTATATGTTCAAGTGGCATCCACTTCAGTATAAATGTTTCAAACTTATCATTCTTAATAGCTGAGCAATACTCCATTATATAGAAATACCACATCTTTTTCAACCATTCCTCATGTGATGGACATTTTGGTTGTTTCCAAGATTTTGCTATCACACATTGCGCTGCTATAAACATAGGTACACATATATATGATACAATGTTTCCAGATCCTTTGGGAAAATTCTCAGTAGGGGGATAGCTGGCTTGAATGGGATTTCTAGTCCTACTGTTTTGAGGAGTCTACACACTGACCTCTCTTTTTAATTTCTTATAACTTTAAGATATATCATGCAGCTGGGAAGGTGGCTCAGTGGACTAAGTGCTTCCCTGGCAAGCACAAGGGCCTGAGTTCAATCCCTGTTTCTGCAAAAAAAAAAAGATAACATCATGCAATACAACAACCATTATTGAATTCCTATTACTTTGTTTAGTGAAATTTTGTATCATTTCTAATGCTGTCTTTGTTTTACTACTTTGCATTCTTTAAAAAATTAAAACCTTACAATAAACAAATTTAATAATATATAAATTATTCACACCTATGTGTTAGATGTTTAAATTGCATACACTTGTAGCTTAAATTTTTTATTTTATTTTGGGGGTTTTCTCTTTAGTTTTTTGAGACAGCAGCTTGCTATGCAGTCTAGGCTCACCTTGAATTTACTATATATGGGGCCGGAAAAATAAAACAGGGCCCTGAGTTCAGTCCCGAGTTCTCCCAAAAGAAACAAAACAGTATATCTAATAGTTTATATGTCCAACATTATATATGGTGCCGGGAAGATGACTCAGTAAAATATGTGCTTCCCTGGCAAGCACAAGGGCCTGCATTCAATCCCCAGTTCCACCAAAAAAAAAGAAAGAAAGAAAGAAATACCCATGTCAATTCCTTATATAGCCCAGGATGGCCTTGTACTCACAGGTATTCTGTCTCCAACTCCTAAATCCTAAAATTACAGATGGGCAATACCATGTATGCCTTTAAAATTTTAATAATTACTTTTATCCTTGTGCATTTGAGTATCTGTTATTCTATTATTTTCTCTAAAAGATGGAAGTTAGCTATTTACCAAGTAAAATGACAATTAACTATAACCATCTCAAGTGAAGAAAATATGCAGATTTAAAAGTTATAGATATCAGAACTTTTTTGTTTTTTGTTTTTGTAAATATACAAATCAGTTTATGTTCAGTGATTGGTAAAACTGTATTATTGACATACTTATCAAACTACAGGAATGAACAAGTAAATGCAATTTGAGGATGACAGACCTAGACCTGTTTTCTTTTGGTACAGAGGATTAAACCCAAGGTCTCGTGTATGTTAAGCAAGTAGGCAAGCACTCAAACATTGAACTACAACTTGAGCCTTTTTTAATTCATTAAGTGGTCTTGGACTCCTCCAGCCTCAGCCTCCCAAGAAGATGTGACTATAGATGTGTGGCATCATGACCATCAGCCTATCCTTTTTTAAAATCTCAACAGGACACGAAAACTATAAACATGGAACTGGAATATTTTTACATGTACACAGGTGATTTTGAATATAGTTTTATTTGATACAGTTCATTTAGGTCGTAAGAAAAATAAGTCTAAATAATCTTAGTATTGTATTTCCCAAACCGTGGGAACAAGGTTTTATTTTATCTTAATAGGTATTCAAAGGCACACAAAATATTGTTTCCAAATATAGGCCAGCAAGATACCTCAGGGACTAAAGTGCCTGCTTAAGCAAAGTACAGGGACAGCAATTAGCACCCAAGAACTAGATGCCACACCAGCCCGATCACCTGGGTGGGCTGAGCAGGGTGAAGTCTAGATGTGGTGGTGAATGCTGTAATGCCAGTGCTGGGGAGGCTGAAAGCAAGAGGATCACCATGAGTCCAAGCTGTGCGTTGAAACCCTGTAACAACCAAAAACATTTTTTAAAAAAATCTGAAAAGTAAAATATAGTGGTTAAGCCTACAAGACCTGAAAGCCAGACTAACAAGGCCCCCATTACATTTTGTTACATTTACATCCTCCTTCTTTGTTCGTTATTTAACTTTTCTGCACTTTGCCTCGTCCTCTGAAAATGGGCACTACAAATGCGCTTCTCTTGCACCCTATGAGTCATGATTCCATACGAGTCTACAGGGGGGATTTCAAGGAAATCGCTGTAGCTCAGTCCCACAAGTGACATCTGGCCACCAGTAAGTGTCATGGTCATTATCCATGTCCACAACACATCAGAATTTTGTGTGATCTCCTATCCTCAAACTGTCAGAAGTGATGGTCATTTATTTGTCATTCCAGTATTTATCTGTTTTATTCTTTACTACCATGAAAACTTTTTCTTAGTTCAATTGTTTTGAAACATTTAATTTTTAATTAAGTAGTATTTAATTTTCTGAATATTGTTTAATTTTAATTTTTTAAGATTTGTACTATATCTTTGAATTACAATTTATCTAAAAGACATCATGTGACATCTTCTTAGTATTAGAAACTTTAAAAAGTATATTTCCATTTTCTATTGACTTTGTATTACTTCTTCCCTGTCTTTTATACACACATACACACACATACATATTAAAAAAAAATGTGTATAACCCGACATAAGATCAGTACTGTTTCCTAGAAATCTTCAATGACCTTTTAAATAAAGGTCATCTAATTTATTTTATTTAGTCCTGCATAACTATCACTTTGAGAGCTCTTTATTGTTCATCCAGGAGCATACTGCAACTTCTCTTGCCTTTTGAATTATGCTCTTTGTTATTTCCTATATGCTACATCTGGAGGTATTAAAATATTTCAAGTTTGTATAACCAGAAAATATTTTACTTTTAGTTTTCTTAGGTATGTTTACTAAGTATAAAATTCAAAGAGAAGAGATCTTTTTTTCTTTCAGTCCTTTAATTAGTCTAGTTTCTTATACACTTGGTCCTTTTTTTTCTATCTAATGTGGAATAAGATGCTATTTTTGTTCTTCCATAGCTAATATTTTTTTATGTATATGCTTTAATCATGTTTTTCTTTACAATAAGTTTTGGACAATTTCAGTTTTGTGTATCTTGGCATGATTTTATTTAAATTTCTTGTGCAAAAGGTTCATTTTTCTTGGAAATGTGGTACTATAAGATGAACTAAATTCAGAATTTTAAATCTAAATATTTATTACCTACTCCTTTATACTTTGAGAATTCTAATTATATGAATATTAAAAAAGGAGCAGTTAATGCTTACAATTTTTGTTTTTACTCTGATTTTTTTCATGTCTTGAATTTCTTATAACTTCTTAGTTACTTTTTTAACACAAAACTTATATGTTTATATCTGGCAATCTGAAAAATTAATTTGCACATAGCATCATGTAATACAGCAAACATTGTTAGATTCCTATTACTTTGTTTAGTGAAATCTTGTATCATATATAATGCTGTTTTCTTCAATTACTATTTTGTATTCTTTAAAAATAATAATAAAAAGTACAAAATTAAAAAGTGTTCATTAAGAGATTGGCCTGTAATTTTTGGTTTGTTTTTGGTTCAGTCTTATTTTGGGTTTGGAGTCAGGGTAATGCTTGCTTCCAGAAATGACTGTAAGAGTGTGTTACCATCATCATCATCGTCGTCTTCTTTCGTCGTTGTCTTCTTATCTTCTTCTTCCTTCTTCCTCCTCCCCTCCTCCTTCTTCTCTTCTTCTTTTTCTCTTCATTTCCTTCTTCTTTCCTTTTGGATTTCATCATAATTTGAGGAAGAGTATCATTACATCTTTCTAAAGTTCTTGAATCTGACAGTGAATAAATCTGGGTTTTTTCTTAGTTGGTAATTTTTTTCAAATGATTCTTTAATTTCATTAATATTGGATAATTCAGGATTTTTATACCTTCGAGGTTCAGCTCTGGTAGTTCATATGTATCTAAAAATCTATACATTTCTTCTTAATTTTCCATTTTATTAGAGTGTGGGTTCTAAAAGTAGTTACCAATGATTTTCTGGATTTTAACAGAATCTGTTTGATTTCACCTTATTCATTTCAAACTCCAAGGATCTGCGCTATTCCTTATTTTGGTAACATGTTTATCTATATGACCTGATTACTTTTCTCTCATTGCTGAAACAAAATACTCAACACCCAAAATTAAGAAAGGAAAGGTTTATTCAGTTCACAGTTTGTGGAAGTTTCAGTACATAATGAACTGGTTCCAAAGCTGGTGGTAGGGCACAGGGGCAAAACTTCAAGGTGGTGGAAGACAGAAAAAGCAACAGCAAAGGTCGGGGGAGCAAACCTTTTTTCCTCCCTTACATTTCCACCCAGAGGAGTGTAGCACTCACACCATCTCTGTACCCTCCTGTTGCACAGGATGAGGATGTTTGAAAAGACCCTAGCCCCCCTGCTGAATCACCTAGTTAAACTTTTAAACTTCTCAAATTACAAAATGAACAACATTCTAGAGAGGTAAGGACATGTCCTCTACTTTTTTCTTTTTTTTTTTTTTGGGGGGGGGGGAACAGGGGAATTGAACTCAGGTCCTTGCACTTGCCAGGGAAGCACTTATTCCACTGAGCCATCTCCCTGGCCCAGAACAAACCCTGGGATGCAGAACTGCTTACTCAGTTAAGCTTCTAGACCTCAAGTTGACAACATGTATCAACCATAACAATTTTTTTTTTTTTTTTTTTTTTTTTTGAGACAGGGTCTCACTATGCAGTTCAGACTGGCCTTAAGCTCACTTTGTAGCTCAGGCTGGTCTTGAACTCACAACAATCCTCCTGCCTCAGCCTCCCAAGTGCTGGGATTACCATAACAATTTATTTTGCTTATTCTTTCAAAATATCAACTCTTCTTTGATTCTTTGAATTGCTTAATTCTCAATTTCATTATTTCTGCTCCAATCTTTATAATTTCCTTCCTCATGGTACCTTTGGATTTGGCTTTTGTTTTTCTAGGTCCTTGAGATATGTTATTAGGCTATGTATTTGAGCTGGCTCTTTTTTTCTTTTCTTTTCTTTACTATTTTCCTTTTTTGGTACCAAGAATTGAACTCAGGGCCTCACACTTGTCAGGCAGGCACTGCACCAATGAGCTAAATCCCCAGCACTTTGAGCTGGCTCTCTTTTTCTAATGCAGGAATTCACCTCTATTTCATTATAAAACTTCCCTCCTAGGACTGCTTTCACTGTGTCACATCAGTTCCCCTATGTCACACTGGCTTTACCATTTGAATATAGTAATTTTCTACTTTCTTCTTTAATTTCTTCTGTACCTATTGATTATTAGCACACAGGGTATTACAGTATATCCACTTAAAGTCACAGTTCAGAGTTTGCAGCCTCATTACTTCCCAGGTTTTTCCTTAGAATGTAACTAGTAACTATTCCTGGAAACCCCCCTCAATTTCACAAAAACCATAAATATCCTCTACAATTGTTTTGGTGGAAGATCTACAAGTAGCCAATCTGAGAGTGTTATTGAGTTTTCCTTGCTGCTGATTGCTACTACCCCAAAACTCATCTCTGGAAGATGTACCAGCAACCACATCCTAATAGGCTGCTGTCCTACTTGTTATTTCAAGTGCTCGCAGTTTTGTTCTTCTTAAACCCTTAAGATCCCTGACACCTTCTAAGGCCTCTGGCAATGAACCTAAGTGTCAGTAGAAGTGTAAGACACTCAGGAGAATGTTGAACTACTGTACAGTATTTTTATTAAAGTATAGTTCTTAGGGCTGGGGAGATGGCTCAATGGAATAAGTGCTTCCCTGGCAAGCACAAGGGTGCCTGAGTTCAATCCCCAGTTCCACAAAAAATAAAAATAAAAATTATATATATTCCTGCATACAGTATTTTATTAAATTATATAACAGCAGGGGACATTAGCATACTTAGGATTTAAACTTTAAAATTAGGCATTTTCTGATCAGATCTGAAATTTGCAGATTTTCACAATTTGAAGGTGCTCTAGGAACACAACCCCTGTGAATTTCAGGGCTCCATTGTATATACTTTAAAGAAAAGTTATCACAAGTTTATCATTGCAACCACCCCCAGTGGGAGCAAATAGTTGAGTAAGAAGTAGAAAATAATAATTTCTATGTTGAATATTCCAAAATCCCTGAAATGTCCATCACATGATTGAGTAATGTTTTAAGATGTTCTCTAGTTAATTAATGTTCCTCCAAAAATATGGTTTCTAAAATTAAATTCAAACTCAGAATGGAAGAGAAATAGCAGCCTCCTAGACAACATATAATGCATTATATATTCATTAGCTTCTTAATGACTGAATACAGTTAAATTCATATAGTTAAACTTATAACCTCAAAATCTTTTCCCACAGATTACTATTAGGTAAGCTTTATTCATATGCATTTGGGTCTAAATCCAGAAACTCACTTATAAATGATTATTTTCTCTTGAGTTATCAATATATTCAAGTACTGAGACCATGTTTCTGTCCCAGGCATTTACTAAAGATTGGACATAAAATAATAAATGAATGAACAGGTAAAAAGACACAGCGAGCTGGGCATGGTGGCGCATGCCTGTAATCCCAGCACTCGGGAGGCTGAGGCAGGAGGATTGTTGTGAGTTCGAGACCAGCCTGAGCTACCAAGTGAGCTCGAGGCCAGCCTGAACTGCATAGTGAGACCCTGTCTCAAAAAGACAAAAATAAATAAATAAATAAATAAATAAAAAGAAGACACAGTCCCTATCCTATAAATCATGGGTGATTTGGTGTTTTTATCATGTTGAAGTATCTCTATGAATCTTAATTCTTTCAAAGTACTATCTTTTCATCTCTTATTTGTGCAAACTACAAATCTAATAAACATGTTTCCCTTACCTTCATTAAGGAAGCGGTACACTATTATATAACATTAGTTTTTTGTTTTTTGTTTTTTGTTTTTCCCAGAACCAGGGATTGAACTAGACCCTTGTGCTTGCCAGGGAAACGCTTATTCCACTGAGTCATCTCTCCAGCCCCTAAGATTAGATTTAATGATATATAGTCTCACCTCCTGCTACATACCTTCTTCAAGTTTCTATCATCTCTAAGATTTTCCAATTAATCTACAAGATTTATAGCATCCATAAAATTATCATGAGACATTTTGTAAAATTATGTAGAAAAAGTCAAGTCATCTGTGACATCCTGGAATTACGTCTCTTAAAAAATACAACAGTTTCTTATGTGAATCCATACTGACTCCTAATTATCACCTCTGTCTCTATCAGTCAGGATTCAGTTAGAAGACAAAGAGAGACCATCCCAACTTTTTCATTTCATTTCATTTCATTTCATTTTTGCGGTACCAGGGATGACTGAACTCAGGCTCCTGTGCTTGCCAGGCAAGCACTTATTCTAGTAAGCTATCTCCTCCCAATTACTTTTAAGAACAGAACAGGAAGTTTTGTTCATTGAGTTTGCAGTTTTTAAGTACATAGCTAAAGGGCCCAAAAACAGAAAAGAAAAAGAGCTCAAAGGAATCATGGACTGCGGAAGGCAGCTACCAACCTCTAAGGCAGGGCTAACAAAGAGGAAGGATTTGGTGTACTGCTCACTTGGTGCAGGTATCTCCGACTTCCAAGGAGAGGCTCAATGGGCCTGGGACCCAGACTTCTAAAGAAGGGAGCACACTAGCTGGCATTAGTGGTCTTTGAGGAAAGTTTGATGAAACTGGTCCTGGAAAACCTTCAAATTGTATCCAAAAACTACTCCAGGAAGGTAATGCTGCTGCAGGAATGAGGAACTGTTATTAGGGCAGCACTCACATTCATCACAAGCAAAAGTCCCTCCTTCCTTTTCTAGATTTTCAGTGCCTCCTGTTTGCGAAAAAGAACAGTCAGCAAAGTAGAAAAGTAGCTTGCGGAGTCTCAGACCCTGGGTCACAAAACAGAATAAACTAGATGGATTTAGAGCTAAGAGACAATAACTTAATTAGCAAAATATTTTCTGTTCTAAGTCATACAAACTGTACCTGTTCAATAATCTACAACTTTGTGCAGGGGACAAAAATCAATCACACTAAACTGTATCTAACACTTAACCATCTTTGCTACAACAAAAACAAAAAGCCATATCTAACATCTATTTAGCAGTAGTTTCTATTTAAAATAGTATATGTGCATTAATTCATTTTAATCCTAATAACAACATATACATGCATTAATTCATTTTAATCCTAACAACATAACAGTAATAGGTCACTTTGATGGTGAACATGTAAGTGCAGAAAGGTTAAATACCTTGTCTAAACACAGGCAGTCACATATCAGAGCCCATGCTTTTCTAGTGCATATGCTACAAGGTAGTTTAAAGAAGTCTTTGAAACACAACTTCTGTTGAATACAATTTGCTTACATGCTTTTTAAAAGCTTTTATCTGGGGGCTGGGAAGATAACTCAGTAGAATAAGCACTTCCCTGGCAAGTGCAAGGGTCTGAGTTCAATCCCCAATTCTGCAAAAAAAAAAGTGTATCTGGATTTATAGCTCTATGGGTGTCGTAGTTTGTGTTTAGGTGCCCCCTCAAAGCCTCATATGATCATAGGTGGGGTCTTTTCAGAAATGGCTGAATATAGTATGTGATACTCAAATTGATTCATGGAGCAATGCTAGGATTATAACATTGGGTTTAAAAAAATCCACCCTATACTTTTTCACTGTAAATTTGTACTTTCACTGCACCTGGCAGACACAGGAAGCAATCTCTGTGTTTACCCACTTGATATAACAAACAAGGTGTATGCACATATGCAAAAGTGTCAGGCAAGGATTTTTACCCACATTTATGCTCCAACTACAGGTTTTGTGTATATTTACTGAGCATCATGAGGGGTAAAACACACCTGCATCATTCTTCTGCTATGTAAACATGTACTGTACCATAATGGAACGTGAGTTTCTTTTGATTTTTCTGGTTGAAGTAGCCCAATTCAATGGCATA
>PVKA01015774.1:0-49301 GCA_004027165.1 Ctenomys sociabilis
GCAAAATGTTTTTGTAATGTTTTGGTGTCGTACAAGGTGCATACATGATATTATACTTACAAACATTATTAGAGCAGATATCTCTAATCAGTGAATGAAGAGAGTATAGCTATATACTTATCTTATTTTTATAGCTGAATTATATCACAGATTCAATAATTAATACTTTCTACCTTGTTATCTCCCTAGTGTTTGTCCATAGTACTAGAAGCCAACATAATATCTTATCCAACCACTATTAGTGCAACTCTTGCTTAAAACTCAGCTAAGATTCCAGCTCCAAGTCTTTTCTCTCAGGCAGCATTCATGGACCTCTATACTGAGTCATGTGCCATTCACAGTACAAATAACTGGTAACTTCAGGGGAACACTTAGACCACCAGGCTACCTCCCCAGTCCTATAACTGATAACTTCAGCTAATGTAATTTGGGTAGGACTATCACAGCATCATGGTTTTGCTTACAAAACACACTCTTCACTGGGAACAATGTTGCCAGCGGGGAGGTCAATTAGTGGAAGGAGCCATGGGAGTAAGGGGTGTTTTGAGTCTGACCCCACTGGGTTTTTTCACTGCACACCTTTGGACTCCATATCTGAAAGCCTCAGCATTCTCTTTTGTGCCAGCTTCTCGGGACTATTGAGACCACTGGACAAGAAAGCGCCTCTTCTCTACTCCAGTAAAGTATCCACTTCAGTGGCCTGATGTGGCAGGACACAGTAGGATGATTCATTTAAACAGCAAGAACAAGGTTTCCAAAGGCCAGTGGGGGCCAGTGGACTCCAGAGGCTGCGTGTTGGCATGTACACTGCAGTCCTTTGGATTCTGACCTGGCCAAGCAGAATGCCAAGACAAAAAAGCCAGAGACCAGCGAGCTCGTGTGGTAGGGAAAATCATAAGAGAAAGCCCCATGAAGAAAGAAACTGTGTCTTCACAAGGAAGGAAATTATTTGCTGAAACACCGAAGTATTCAACAATATGTTTATCAAGTTTTGTCACTGATGTGTGATATAGACACATTTGCTGGCTCTCCCAAAGACCTTCAGTAAAAGTCATGCACTAACCCCCTCTTCCAAAGTAGCTTTGTTGTGTGTGTGGGGGGGGATGTTCGGTTTGGTTTAGTTTGTTTTGTTGAGATTGGGTCTCACTAGGTAACCTCAGCTGTCCTAGACTTCATGGTGGTCCTCCTGTCTCAGCCTCCCAGGAGCTGTAGTGAGCCACCACACCCAGCCTGAAATCAGCTTGGAAAGGCCAGCCAAAGGAGCCAGACTCCAGGAGACTCAGTTCCACTTCCTCAGAGTGAGGCGCAACCTGCCTTAATTTTGTCTCTAAAACTCTTCAGCCCAAACTGTTCCTCCCACGGGTGTTTAGAAACCCCTCCTCCCTCCTGCCAGCCTCCCCCACTTCTAGACACCCTCATCTTCCTCCTACCTCCATTCAGCTCCAGATAGGTGCCCAGATTCCCCACCTGCGACACCAGCTTGCCAACTGGGAGTGCTGGCTGCTCCCTACAACTTCCCTTTGATGTGTTAACAGCTCCTATCTCAGGGTCCTGCAGGAGGAAGAGGGGAGAGGAGCAGGAAGAGGAGGAGGAGGAGGAGGAGGAGGAGGAAACTCTTCCTCCCAGCTGTGCCTCTCCCACCAGTTCCTTGTGCGCTGTTTATCTGGGGATCCTTGCTGGATTGGAGCCAAGTCATGGGCCCCGCATGGATCTGCTGGCAGCCCCTGTTTTATCAGGTAGTATGGCCCTGATGGTGCAGGTGGATAGACACCCTTTCTAATTGCAAGTAAGTCTCTTCCCTCAGAAGCCCGGCCCAAAGCCATCCTGGAAAGGTGTGGGGTCCTGGTATCAGCCCCTGGGCCTCCCAGCTGGCAGGCCAGAAAGCAGCCTTGAGGATCAAAGGAGCTCTGGGAGGGTACAAGAGTGGAGATCAAGGAGCCTCACCTGTTTATCAAAGGAGCTAGCTGGGAGGAGGTCCGAGCCTGTGCATTTAACCAAAGGAGGTTTCGATTTCAAGATGAGTGATAGACACAGGGCCAAGTAGCAGGAAAGAAGAGCTCCAGGATGCTGCGTGTGGGATAAAGGCAGCTCTCACAGTGGCCAAGGTAGGCCTTGGATAGAAGAGGGCCAGGGCAGAAGAGCTGCATCTTCAGCTGCATCTTCAGCCCATGATTTGGCTCCAATCCAGAGTGCCAGAAGAGATGCCTCCCGTGTTGCATGTGTATGTGGGCTGCATACCTCCCCTCAGGAAAATGAACCTAGGGCTTCCCACTTTTGGTGCTATGTTCAGAAACAACCAGAGCACATGCACAGCATTTCTCCACCCTCCCACAGGAAGCAGGTGGGGACACCAGGCCCATAGGCTGATGGTTTTCAATGCCCAAACCTTGTCTGTGTCCCATAAACACCTCCAGGTAGGGACTTCCTCCTGCCAGTATCCCCCAGGCTTGGATGGAAGGAATCAGAGTTCAGACAGTCATTTGCCTGAGCTCAAGCCAGCCAGGAGGTGTTCCTTCCATGGTGACTCAGGTTTACTTGTGGTCACAGTATTCTGGGAGTGACTTAGACCCACAGTCTTGCAGATCGTTCCCCATGGGCTGAGCTTGGCTTCCAGTCTCAGGACAGAGTGCCTTTTCCTCCTCAAGTGCCAGCCCCAGGGTAGCTAGGGACCCCTGCTTCCATTCTTGAGTCCCTCTGCTCAAAGTCAGGCATCCACTCTTGCCTCCTGTTCAAGGAAGCTGCTGCAGCTCCACATCTCCAGTAAGAAGAGAAAACAGAGAAAGCCTCCCACGAAGCCAACCTCAGCAAGCCTAACTGGCAGCAGCGGTACCTTTGTGGGCCTCCTGCCTGTGGAATAACACCACAGGGAAGCACAAGTACCGGGTGCCAGATTCTCCCCCTCTCCCTTCCCTCGCCCCACATCTAGGGATTTTAGGAAATTTACCAGCCAGCTATATGGCCTGTGGGACTGCCAGTGTGACAGTGCTGAAAGTTCTGGCTCAGCATTCAAGGCCCAAGCTCAAACTCCACCACCACAAAGACGAGCGACACAGAGCTAATGGTTTATGTGTAGGATATATTTATTTTGTAGATTTATTGGATTAAAAAGTCCAAGTGAAGCACAAGGCCAAAGACACAAAAGAAATACGTAACTTTTCTAAGGTGAAGCAGATTTGGTTCCATCCCCCACTTTCAAGCAGAAAGGAAAAGAGCAGATTCAGTGGAAACTGATGGCTCGATCTCTGCCTCTTGGGATGTCTGACATGTACACTGTCCAGGAACATGAGGAAGCAGGCCACCGTTCTTTTCCTTCAAAGCAGCCCCTGCAGGGTTCCACTAGCCAGCCTGCTGCTCCAGGTGAGTGCCTCTTGGTACTGCCTGACAAGCCACCTGGCACTCTGCGGAGCCTGGCCACGCCTTCCCATCAGCCCCCAGTGCTGCACCACATCCAGTGTCCATGACTGCACAGAGCTCACGCTGCCTTCCCAAGTGGGGATATGTTTCCTCTTTATTCTCTTTCCAGGGAGAGCCCGGTAGCAAGAAAATAAACATCAGTTAATCTCCATAAATGCAATCCTGTCAGGGATTTCCACTGACTTTCATGACATTTCTAAATATGCATTTTGGCAAACTATGAACAAACTAATTTCTTTTAAGCTAAATGAAATTGCACTTGAATTTTTCAAAACTTACTCAAAATGACTGGTTTTGTGTTTCCCTCCCACTCAGTACATGGATACATGAAACTTTTCAACTGTACTCCTAATGTCTATAATCCCAGGTGTGGACTGGGTGCGTCCCCAGGTTTCGGGAAGGCTGGCCTCCAGGCCCTGTGACTGCACAGGAAAGTAGCTTCTGTCCACTGCAGTTGGAATGTTTGAAGGTGAGAAGTACCCCTGGCCCTGGCAGGCCAAGCACCCTGCCCAGCTCCTCTGATTCCTTGTGGCCACTGGTAAAAGGAGCCCAGAACACGTAGGATAGTTCCTCACGGAAGGTGAAGGGAGATGCAGCCATTGCCATTTCTCAGTGGCAAGACTGACAACAAAAGCATCCATTGCCTCGACCTGGGGAAAAGGGAAATTTAAGCAGGGCAACTACACAGTCTCACTCTTGTGTGAGACAAGTGTTCCTGGGCTGCTCAAACACTGCAGAATGCTTTGCACAAAGACCTAGACCCACAGAGCTTAGGTTTGCTTAGGCAAGTCTCTGCTGGCTGCCTTCCATGTATCTAACGATCCTGCCTCAGCTGCCCTGCCTGTCCTGCTCGGGGACTGCTCTGTGAGGCAAGTGTAGCAAGGGTAGGCTGACTGGGACCGGTGCCTTCAACTCTAGTTTGTGAGGCTGATTATTTCCCAACTAGGTCTTACTTTCAGGGAAGGAGGGAATGAGGGGCAATAGTTGCTCTCTGAGTGAGAAGAACGACCCTCTCTAGGCTGTGAGAACAATGGAGCCATTTGAAGACATGCTGAACCTCAAGTTCAAAAGTGATTCCATTCATGAGGCAATTACATGGTTGTTTGTCAAAAAATACAATTGAAATCTACTTCATTGTCTTTCACACTGTATTTCCTCCCACTACACACTGGCTGAGGCGTGCCTCTGTTTTTCTCATCAGAACAGAGTGCTTTGGTAGTCCTGACTCGAGAGGAAGTGGGCAGGACCCCACAGCAGGCCGCAGGCAGGATGCCTCCTCCAGGCCCTCGGCGTCCACACCCCTCTCCTGTGAGATGCCCTGGTGGCCCTGCATTGCCACAAGCTCCACACATGACCTATGCCTCCTCCTTCTAGGCCAGAGTCCTTGAACCATCTTGGCTCAGTCTTCATGCACTACTGACAGTTCATGCTGCCCCACTCGGGCTGGAAGAAAGGAAATGACAAGCCGACCTCCATGACACTGAGGCAGCTGCCAAGAGCCTGCCTGTGCTGCATGCAGAGAGCCAGTGCCTGTGGCTGTGGTTCTACTGTGCAGTTAGCACACATGCAGAGAGTTGTGCCCCCAAATTCAGGAGGCTAGAAGACAATGTTGAGTTGTACACAGGAGGTCTCATTGCATTAAAGATCTGTCTTCTGTCCTCCTCTCCCTTCTGAAGCTTTGCACAGGATTGGGGAGTTTCCAGTGATTTGATCTAAGTTTCAGTGTAAGGGTTTCCCCCAACTGCAGTCAGAACAGAAGCCAGCAGAAAGGCTCTCGCACAGAGGCTTGCAAATGCATGCCACTAGAGGAAGGAAAGGGCCATGACCCTCTAACCCGCACCATGACCCCAGCTCCCAGGTCACTGCCTATGGCTCTATGGTGACTTCAGGCCAGCAGGACATTCTTGAAAAGAGCCACTGTATATCAAAGTGACCTGAAGGGGCTGTGGGCAAGCCAGATGGGCAGGCCTTGGTCTCCCCGGGTCACCTCAATGGCGTGTCCTTCAGTCCTCATCCACAGGCTCCTGGAGGCCACAGCCAGGCTGGACAGCAGACAGAATGGGCTCACAAACCCTTCAGACAAGCGGGGGAGACCAGTAAACACACTTTTGAAGCAGGTGATAATTGCTGATGAGTGAACTCAAGCAAGCTTCCAGGGAGGGTGCCAAGGAGCCCACAGTGGACGTTCTCAGCAGCTCCACAGGAATGGATATCCACATCTAAGCCTCCTGCTGCAGAAAGTGAGGCTCCTTCTGACAGGACAGAAGGCAAGGCAAACTGGCTGGGGAAATGAGCAGCGCCTGTCAATCACAAGTTCTCGGGGCAAGGCCAGGACCTGGATGCAGGACTTCTCGCCTGCTCCCAAGAGATGTGGACTGCCCACCTGGAGCAGCCACTGTGGGAGCTGTGCCCTAGGTTCCCACAGCATCCAGCACTGCACTGCTCAGAGCAATGGGCACTATTATTTTTACTTTTACCTTCTTTTTCTCTTGGTTCAGACATTCACTCTGCAGAGCTGAATTCTTCCATACCCACTTACTCCACACTTTTCAAATAAACTTCTGGCACTGTTACTGACTTGTTATGTCCAAATCTTTGCAGCGAGAAGGACCTGGAACACTTCACTTGGGGAGCCACTTCTGAAGGAACGACCCTGTCACATTTCTACACCCTGGCAAAGCTGTCTGCTGCAGCCCACCTGTGCCCATGGCGACCCCTCTCCTGACACCCACAGCCCAGTGGTTTGGCCTGACTTTGCATCTCATATCAGTGAACTTGCGCAGGACAGTTCTTGAGGGGACATTCCCGAGTCACTGGCTTGCACTGAGTTGTGCATTGTTTGTCCTTGAGACTGCACAGTGTCCCCATGTGGGGACTCTATGGCTACAGGTGCATCCACTCTGCTGTTCATTTCTATTTCACACTCTGATTTCATAAATGATTAAAATTTCACATAACATCAGAGACTACCAGACGAAGCCCTTCTGCTTTGCTCTCTTGTAGGACACATGCATGTCTTCCTTGTCCTGGAGTCTGTGGTGACAAAGGCAGCCCCCACACACCTGTGATCCTGGCCCCATCTCCCAGTCGCTGTACCTCTCCTTATTTCTGGGCCTCCCTGTGTTCCCAGAAGTCTCCGTCTTCTCATCTAATTTGTAAATGGATTGTGTCTATTGGTCAAGGTATTATGAATCCAGCAACAGGATAACTTGGTTCACAACCCTACTTTTCAATAGCAATGGTCTCCTATCTTTATCCTCTCTGAGATGAATGTTATACTGAAATTCCTTCTCTGGTCATTCTTCCCACATTTCCTCCCCCCACATACACTTGGAGATCAGCCAATGTTCCTGAAGGCTGCCTCACTCTCTTCTCCCTGCCCTGCTCCCGTCTCTCTTGATACTCTCCTTGACAACATCAGGTTCCTCTCCCTCCCCCAGATGAGTCTCCCACGCTTTATCCAGGGCTTGATCCTGATGTGAGAGCAGGGAAGCCACAAGTTGCTCCCCGAGCCCAGCCTGCAGAAGGTTTGCTAAGCAGACAGGGAGCTGGAGGACATCCAGTGCATTCGCAGCCCCAAATCACGCCCTGCGCTTGGACACCTTTCTATTTCCTTTATAGTTTTTGGATGCCTCTCGTACTCTCAAAGACGCTAGGATTCTGGGGTTCCACAGAGTTTCTGAGATGGAGCCAAGCTGAACTTACTAACTATTTGACCCACACATGAAGGAGCCGTGCATGGTGGGGACTGGGTGCTGGCGACAGAGGAAGGATGTTGTCCCTAAGTGGCATCCATGAATAGAGTCCCCCCACAAGTACACAAACAGCCTTGGGTCCCTTCTGCTCCTCCTGAAGGTGTTTCCTGATTGGGACCAGCTGCACCAGGAGAACACACTCTCACATAACGTACTGTCCTACCCAAGAGGAACCATGGCGCTGGAGGCAGGCCAGCTGATCTCTCCAGGCTCACAGTCAGGGGTCAGGCTGTTGAGACCGTGGGCACACAGCCTCTGTGGAGCAGTGGGAAAGCCACCAGGCAGCTCATGAGCAGCAGGAATTCCACGAAATCACAGGTCCAGACAGGCAGCCATGATGGGAAGGAGCCTCCAATGGTGTGTGTACCTCTGAGTAGCTTCTCAGAAAAGGGAGCTGGTAGTGGTGGCCTCTTCCCGGGAAGACCATGTCTATCATGTGTTCTCCATGTTGGTCAACTATCTGCCACTATATCAATTATCTCAGTAAACTTACACAGAGAAAAGGGGGCCTCAGGGACTGTGGCAAGCAGCAGATCATGGAAAGCAGAGTGCCCATTCCACAGAAAGAGAGAAGGAGAAAGGGGAAGAAGGAAGAAAAGTCACCTAATACTACCTCCTGCTAGGTCCTGCCTCCTAAGGACTCTGCCACCTCCAAGTAGAACCACAAGCCATGGACAAAGTCTTTGTCACATGAAAATGTGGGAAGAGATATTCTAGATTGACACTATGCCACCTGACCCCAGGGGGAGTGCCCTTTAGTACCATCTTTTGTGCTTAGTCCATCCTTCTCACTACAAGAAGGCACTACTATTAGTCTTGCCACTCCCACGACCCAAAAAGAGTGAAAGAAATTAATCAGAGCTGGGTTTTGCACCCAGAGCCCGTCCCCCGCCTCTTCCTCAGAGGCTCTCACAGCCAGCCTTCCGCTGAGGGGCTCCAGCAGCCCCAGCAAGCTCCCTGCCTGGACCACTGTCCCATGTCACGATTCAGGCAGTAGGGGGAGGAGTCTCCCTCGGAGCTGGCTGCTCTGTTTTTGTGGGTGTCTTTCCCCTGTGGGTCCTTGGAACAGAGGTGAGCCCCACAGCAATGTGGCCTCCTCTCGGTCAGGGACCTGGAGGAAAATAGCCTCCGGAAAGAAGGACGTTGACCCTGACTGTATGCACGAGGGAAACGAAGGGAAATCTGGAGAGAAATGCAGGAGCAAGACTCTGGGACAGGACTCCAGAAAGACAGTATGGGTATCCAGGTATCCAACTTCCATGCACAACCAGCGCAGTGCAGGCCTGGACCCCTGTTGCTGTGCAGTGATCCCCAAGACATTAAGCTCCACAGTGTAAGCAGGACCCCACCGCCAATCACACACTGGGACACGCAGGGCTTTCTCAAAGTCATATTTCTGACAGTCTGCGAGTCAGCAGCCAGGAGCTAACCACTTCTCCTCACTTCTCCTCCTTCTCAGCCCCTGCACCCTTGGACCTCTTCCCTATTGCAAGAAGCCTATCTTCTGCGCCCTTCTGTCCATCCTTTATCATTTTCTTTGTTTGTTCTCTGCCCTAGTCAGATGAGGCACCATGTGGTATTGAAGTTCCTGTGTCTGGTTTCTCTTGCCATTGTATTTCCCAGGTGCGTCTACTTTCCCACAAATGCCTCGAATTTGTCCTTCTTTACAGCCAAGTAGTATTTCATTATATATAGGTACCAAATTTTCTTTATCAAATTGTCTGTTGGTAGGTACATGCTGGAGGATAGGCTGCTTCCAGGATTTAGCTACTATGCATTTGCTGCTGCATGCATTGCAGCACATGTTGGTGTTATGGTCTGTGTCTAGTTGTCCCCCCAGAGCCTCATGCAGTCATGGGGCAGCTTCTAGAATTTGTGATTAATTCATGATCCAATGCTGGGACTCTGGGTTTGAGTGTTGCACCCACCCTGGGCGCATCGTTTGGTCTCTTAATGACTGCCATTTGTTTTGAAGTAATGCAATCTTAGTGTGTTTTAATTTGCATGTCTCTAACGTACAATAATGCTCAACACTTTTTCCTGCACTTGCTGACCATTTGTACTTCTTCCTCTGTGCAGTGTCTGTTCATTTCCCTAGAAAGGGGTCTTTGGTTTCAGGTGGCTCAGTTTTCTTCAGTTCTTTGATTATACTATAACCTAGCCCTCTGTGAGAGGAGTAGCTGGCAACATTGTTCTAGTTGTGTGAGTTCTCTCTTCTCTCTCCTGACGGATTCTTTTACTGCGCAGAGGCTTTTCAGTCTGATATAATCTCATTTTTGGAGTCTTGCTGGTATTTCTTGTGCAATTGAGATTCTGTTTAGAAAATCCTTTCCTATAGGTATCTCTTCGCGTGTTTTACCTAGTTTATCTGACAAATGGTTTAATGTTTCTGTTTTAACTTTTAGATCTCTGTGTAGTTGTATTTTAGTTTAGTGTATGCTGAGGTCAGGAGCTGCACCCAGATAAGAAGCCTTTACGGCACCACTTGCTGCGCAGGTTGTCTTTCCTCCAACATAGGCTTTTGGATCCTTTGTCAAAGATCAAATATTTGAAGGGGCCAGGGAGACAGCTCAGTAGAATAAGCACTTGCCTGGCAAGCACAAGGTCCTAAGTTCAATCCCTGGTACTGAAAAAGAAAGAAAGAAAAAGAAAAAAAGAAAGCAAAGATCAAATATTTGAAACCAGGTGTGGTGGCACGTGCTGTCATCCAAGCACCAAGGAGGCTGAGTCAGTATAATGACTATGAGTTTGAGCTGCTTAGCAAGACCCTGTATCAAAATAAATAAATAAACAGTCCATTATTTAAGTACATTCTGAGAGGTTTCTGCACCCACACTCCGCGCCGTTGCCCACCATCCACTTTTGTTCCTGTACCACACCACTGTTATCATCCGTGCTTTTATCATTATAGCTCGAAGTCATGTACTGCTATGCTTCCTGCTTTGCACTTACTGCCCAAAATTACTTTTCCTATTCTGGGCCACTTCTGGTTCCATATGAATTTTAGGATTGTTTTCTCTATATTTGTAAAGTGCACCATGTTGCTGTTTTGGTTGGGACTGCATGGGATCTGTGTAACTTTTGAGACTCTGGCCATTTTAACAAAATCAGTTCTACCTATCCAGGAGCAGGAGA
Organism: Ctenomys sociabilis; assembly: GCA_004027165.1. NCBI lineage: Eukaryota > Metazoa > Chordata > Mammalia > Rodentia > Ctenomyidae > Ctenomys > Ctenomys sociabilis. Next base: position 10,305 of record PVKA01015774.1, read on the forward strand.
CATATTTCCATTTTCTGATGGCTTCTTTAATCTCCTTCAGAGTACTGCAGTTTTGTAGAGATCTTTCACTTCCTGGGTTAGGTTAATTCCCAGATATTTCATTTTTCTTGAAATAATTGTTACAGTACTGTTTTCAGAATTTCTCTCTTATTCCATTCTTTGTTCCCACTACATCTTTTTAATATGAAAAGTTACAGGCGAAATTAAGAAGGTGGTTCTGGAATCACAGCTACGAGCCCCCCAGACTGATGTGTGCAGCTGTTCTTGGTGGAGCACCTTGCTTCCTGGCTCTGGCAAGGCAGCACCCAAGGAAACAGGCAAGAGGGGCAGCCACGGCCTCAGCAGGCCTGGCTGGAGGAGGTGCTACCCCACGCGGGGAACCTGTGTGGTCCTGGCAGGCACAGGCCAGGCCAGGTCTGGGGACAGAGAATGAGCTCCCAACCCACTGCCCACATAGGCGCGGGGCCCAGGCCAGGGAGAGCAGCACCCCCAGGTCCCAGCTGCCAGCCTCCAGGGCTGGGCACAGTTAACTGCCATTCACCCATCCTGCTGAGGAGAAAGCACAGCAGTTGTAGAGATGTGCAGGAGGGATCCAAGTGAAAGACAGAAGACGGTGGGCTCTGGATGAGCAGAGCCCCGATTGGGAAGTGGAAAGGGACCGCTGTGAGGAGTGAATGCAGGAGTTCTCTAGTCCCCGCTCCTCTTACCCCCACCCCACATCTGACCATCTGGCCTTGCGTGGTGTGGTTTATTCCCACTGACACAGAGGTGAGCTTGCAACCCTCCGTCTGAAGTCTTCACTAGCAAAGCTGCTCCCCCAGCTGCCTCTCTCCCAGTTGGAGTTAGACTCCAAGACACTTCCAAAAGGCACAGGTCATTTTAATCCCCTGTGAGCTCTCTACCACTCTTCCCAGGGCCCCACCCCTCAGGGCAAGGCCCAGGAGACTCCACATCAGCCCTCACCAGTATGCAGCCACTCTGGGCTCCAACCCACCTCATGCACCCTGCTTGCCCACCTCTGCCTTCCTTGCATCCAGTGACCAACCAGGCTCTGGCTCCCACAGTGGGGGACTGGCCATGCCAGCAGCCTCATGCCCTCTTTCCCTGGTCATCTCTGAGTGACCCAGCCATGTCTGCACATCAGCACAGGAGGATGGATGCCTGCTATGTGCATGCTCACACCTGGAAATGCACACGCATAAGACCACCCTTGGGTCCAGCACTCAAAAACCAGAGAAGCACATGCCATTGCTGAGGGAGTGCATTGGAAGGACCCCACGTGGACCACCATTAGACGAGGTGGTCCTTGCCCGTCTGCAGGATGCCATGCCTCTCTGCCATGCTTTGCCGTCCAGGCACTTACACATAGAGAGTGATCATGCCAGGACCACTGTCAGAAGGAGGGCCTGTCCCTGGCACCGTGCCAGGCAGTTTACACACCTCACTTTCCTTTGCTCTCCCAGCAGCACAGGACAAGTATTGTGGCCAGCACGTGATGCTGCCCTGCTCCTAGTGTAGCACAGGTCACCTTAACCACTTGGGCCCTGGACACAGATGGCACCAGGTGCATAGGACAGCCATGTGCACATGTGCGGTGGAGGTCACAAGCAGCTTGCCACCACCACGCCAAGGCCAGGCCCTACACACCTGCCACAGCAGCGGCCCAATGCTGGCTTCCTCTTTCTAGACACCTCTCTAATGGGACTCCTCATCCTCAAAGCCAGAAGGGTCCTACCAACTGCTTCCACTGTTTTTTTATTATTTAGTACAGGATCTCACTATGCAACTCAGACTCGTAAATGATCCTCCTGTATTAGCCTCTCCCCCACTGGAATTACAGACATGTGACACCATGCCCAGTCTTGGTGGCAGGCATAGTGCACTTGGGGTTCTAGGATCAATACAGAGAACACTACTGGGGATCGAACCAGGGTCTTTGTGCTTGCCAGGCAGGCACTTAGACCACAAGGTATCTCCCCAGCCCACTTCTACCCCACTTCCATGGTCTTTACTGTTATGCTTGAAGAGAGTGCTCTGGTCAGCTCACAGTGTTGGCTTAAGGGCTGGCAGCTTTCTCCTGTAACTCTTGTGCCTAAGTTTTAGAGGGCATGGGTCTAGGTAGCTTCTACCTTTGGGAACCATGACCTTCCATAGAAGCTTCTGAAATAAAATGCATGCTGTGCAATGCAAAAGATGTCAGTGGATTGCATCCACCCCTAACAAAAAATAGGTAAATCTTGGGGGGACAAAAAGGGGGTGGAGCTCACACACAGGTGCCTGAGGACAAGATGGCAACAAATGTCTTTGCCAGAAACACAGCCTTGAACAAAGGTCATACAACTTCATGCAGAAAATCTCTGCAAAGTCATCTGTCCAGCAATCTCCCATCCAGCCTTGGACTGAGGCCACCCTTGTCAGTGATATTCGCAATGAAGGATGCCTGTCTTCTCAAGGACCTTATGCGATTCCCTTCACCCCAATCTTGAGGCTTGTCTCTTTCTCAGTGGCCTTGAATGACTTCTGTTCACTGGGACACTCCTGTTCCCCTGGCAACGCCCTGAACTCCCAACCAGCCTTGTTGTCATTTGGAGAATCCCTCAGTGTGCTGTTGAGGTTGCTGCTGACGTACTCCCAGCAGACTGCCCCTGAGGACCTAGAGACTATCGGAGCCCCTGAGGCCCGAAAGTAAGAGCACTCACTGCTCTAGGGGGGCAGACAGTTGCTCAACGATCCATGAGAATTTGGTTTGAGGTTTTCTTAACCCCCAAAGAAGGCAATTTCTTGACGCACTCCTGATGCCTGTAAGTTTTTATCATGCTAGTTTCAGCTGTCAAAATCTCTGTTCAATACCAAACAAAAAAAAAAAAAAATGGGAGTAAAAATATCCCTTGCCCTTCTGAGGATTAAATCTAAATATGTACACTAATAGACAGGCACTACATAGTAAAAAGAAAAATTAAATCTTAAATTGAAATCTCACTGAAAATGAACCCTAGCCTATTTCCTTAAAAGTCTGAAGGTCAAGCTGCCAGCTACCCAGCAGTTTCACTTTTGAGTATACATTTGAGAGAACTGAAAGCAGAGGCTGTGATCCATGTGTAGATATTTAGCCATCTGATCCAGAGACACTCACTGGCATTTTAAGCCCATGTTCCTCATACCATCCACAACAGCTGAACAATACAAAGAACTCCTGCCCACCACCAGATGAATGGATAAAGAAAATGTGGCCTTAGTACCATTTACTTAACCTTTAAAAAAGAGTCCTGATACATGCTACAATGTGGGTGAACCTTAAAGATGTATTAAGTAGAATAAAAAGGTGCACGTACTCACAGGCACTGTTGTTCCACTTCTATGCAATATCTAAAATAGTCAGACTTGTAGCTAGCCTTAAAAGGAGCAGGGAAGGGTAATTGTTTAAGGTGAACAGTGTCATTTTGACAATAAGAAAAAACTTCTGGAGATAGACAGTAGCAGTGGCTGTTAGCCACCAAACTGTACAATTAGAAAGGCAAAAAATATTGACCTAAGCAGTATCGCAAATATCACTGGAATCTTCTTGCTGCTGCCCAATGCGCTGCTGCTGTTTCTGGGAGCTCAGGCTTCTATTGTAGCCCCTTCAAGGAGATGGACACTGAGCCCCAGGGCTGTAAAAGCTAGGATGAGACAGGCCCTGGCCCTTTTAGGTACACTGTATGACTTGGCTTCCCTGGGAGCCTGCAGTGAGGAATGCTCCTGGGGAAGTAAGTGAGCCGTGAAGCAGGACCCATAAATGTCAGCCAAACGGAGCAACAGGGGTCACTGTAGGCCGGGCACGGAGTAGCCCAGCCCCATACGCACAGAAGTGACTGGATAAAGAACATCCGACACATCTACACAGCAGAACACTTCTGGCCAAAAAGAGGAACAAAGCCCTGACATACTACAAGAACCTTGAAAGCACAGAGCTGCATGCAAGGGGCCAAGACAAAAGGTCCTGTGTTATGTAACCATAATTATGTGACATTTCCAGAAAGGCCGATCCAAAGAGACAGAGAGCGGAGTAGTGGTGGCCAGGGGCTGGGGGTAGAGGCAAGAGTTGCCTGCGGATGTACGGAATAGATCATGTTGGAGTGATAGAAATGTTCTCAACCTGGATTAAGGTGATTTTTATACAAACTGTATATTTTCTAAAAGTCTTTACGTGTGTACTTACAACAGCTGAGTCCTGTGATATGTACAAAATCTACAGGGTGGGAAGATAGTTTAGCAGTCTAAGTGCCTGCCTGGCAAGCTCAAGGACCTGGGTTCAATACCTGGTACCACCCCAGGGCCCACTAAGCCACTGAGCATGGTGGCACATGCCTATGATCCCAGCACTGGGAAGGCTGAGACAGGAGGATCACTGTGAGTCCAAGGAGCACAGTGAGATCCTATACCAAATGCATAAATTAATAAAAATAAAAATTCAAAAAAAAATCTGCAAATGCCCCAGTTGCTTATATACAACAGTGTATATTTGCATAGAACCTGTACACATCCACCCATAGGCTTCAGGTCACCTCTGAATGAGTCATATCCGATACCACGGAAATACTTTGTAGATAGTTGTAATCCCACCTACTCAGGAGGGCAGAGGCAGGAGTACTAAAAGTTTGAGGCCCACCTCAACAATTGAGTGAGGTCCTGTCTCAAAATAAAAAGTAAAAATAAAAGATTGGAGATGTAACTCAGTGCAAAGCTCTGCATTCAATTCCTAGGACTGCAAAAGGAAAAATACGGCCTGTCTCACACCTCTGAGCCACACCAGGCATCTTCTCAAACACAAATAAGTTCTTGGTTCCAAGCAGTTGAGCAGTGGCCACAGTGCTTTGGTAAGGACAGGACTAAGATTCGACAGAGCAGGAGAAATTTGTCCAGGAGGTAGGCTTCCTCTTTATGCAGACTTCCTGTCCCATGAAAAGGTTTCCCTACTTAAGACTTTTATCCAAAAAGCTGTTGTATCACTGTCTCCAGACTGGGGAGACCACACTGCGTGGTGTTGGGTTTGTCTGCCTCCACGTCTGTGTATTCACAGCTGCAAGGGCTGGGGCACTGGGAGCAAAAGTCCAGCTATCCTCCCAGAGTCTGTGAGGTGATGGGGTGAGGGAAATGCGTGCAGATGTTTTACAAAGAGAGTTACCTACTTATTTGTAAAGGTCTTCAGCTGAAATCCAACAAGATTCTCTCACTACCCACGGAGGAGCCAGAGGGCAGACCTCTGTGTCCAGGATTTTGCCTTGTTTATTGCCTGGAGGGAAGAAAGGACAACATGCTAAGGTCCTGGAGAGAGGAGCACAGGACACAGTTCTCAAGTTGTTTGCTGAGAGGATGATGGGAAACCGTCAGGAGATGTGGGTCCCGAAGCCCAAGTGTGAAATAGGCAGCCCCACAGCTGGTGCTCATCAGAATTGCCCCGATGGGGACCCTGGGACCTAAGAGAGTTGCCCCTCCAGGACATAAGGCAGAGGCAGAGGCAGGGCCTGTGGGAAACCACTGATGAGGACCAGAGGCTGTTGGAGATCAGCCCTGGGTGCGAGATTGCCAGGCACTTGTGAGAGGCCAGTAGAGATCTGAAAGCACAGGGAGCAAAGGCGGGTGAAGGGCCAGGCCTGTAAGGCCCGCAGAACTCTGGAATTCTTATAGCCATGGCCTCTTCCAGGCCAGCCAGACAGGGCTTGAAGTTGAGGGAGATACATACTATTTTTGTTTTCTAACTGCTTTGGGAGTGAAACAAAACACTCACTTACTTGCACCCAGGATGATCCAGAATCAATAGAGAGCTGCTTCCCCATTGCCCAACTCCCTGACACCAGCCTCAGAGGCTTGTTGCTGCTGCCTTGGTGACAACAGGGAGCAACAGAAAACATTTGCTGTCACCCCACCGGTAGCACCAATATCTGTCCAGCCCCGAGTCACCCAGCTGCTCTCCTGCTCAGCATGAGCCCACAGCAGGCCCTGGCTCTCTCCACTCAGGACACAGCTGTCCCCTGAGACCTGCAGGCCCTTTCCAGCCTTCAGTCCATCTTTCCAGGAATACAGTGACTCTTGAGACTCAACATAAAACAGTTATAGAAAGCTCAAGTGATAAAGTGTAAATATAACCTTGTTTACTAAGGACTGAGCCCATAGCGATAGGAATATTTATGGTCCTGTGTCAGGGTTGTTGCCTACCACTCTGACATACAAGACCTGCTGCAAGCAGGTGAATGGTTTGTGTACAGGAGCAGGAGACACCGAGACACCGAGACACCGAGACACCAGGCTTGTCCCTTTCAGGTGTCCTCACAGTCTTTGAGTTCAGAAAGCGTAAACAGTAATTACAGCTCCACTGTGTAAACACTGGTATTTGCCCCGCCTGACCATGTTTTGCTCTCCCTACCAAACCACAGCTGATTGCGTGGGCATCCAGGAGAAGAGGCATGAATAAGCAGCACAACAGAACCTGGAAGAAGCCCGGCCTATCTGCAGGCTGCTCTCCCTTGGACAGGCTTCCAGCAGGAAGGGCAGAGAATTGAAAGTGATCTTTGACCTCAGACAGAGCTCATCCGCAAAGGACAGATTTCAAGGCTGCAGAGTTGCAGGAAGGACCGAGAGGCCAGGGAGCACAGCAGCTCCTCTGCCCCTCAGCCAGCTGTGTGCGCACCCACAAGTGGAGTCTCCTGTCTGGGGGTGGAGCTCCTGGACGCCTCTTGTTAAGGCGCCCGACAAACCCATTTTTCCTGAAGCAAAACATTTCACTTTGCTACTAATGGTATTTTGTTCATTCAGAAATGACTATCGGATCATATTTTTGCAAATATGTTTTCCATAGTCTTCCCTATACAATAACACTGGACCCAGCCTGCTATGGTTTTAACCCCTAAAGGCATTCTCCATGGGCTGGGTTACTGCCCATTTAGAAACATTAATAATTTTTTTGTTAGAAAAAAAGTGGTGCCTTAATTTAGAAATCAGTGAACAAGGCTGTCGTTCTCAAGACGCACACACTTAGCTGGCGGCCCTTCCCAGGGGGTGTGGACACTTCCTGCTAGAGCACCAGCGCATGCAGCTGCGTGGTCCAAGCCAACTGCCCCCTCGTTCTTCCCCAGGGGAGGCTCCACGGTGCCCTTTGCCCTCCAGAATCTCTCACAGTGCAAGACTCCATCTCTTCGCCTCCATGGCAGGAAGACAGGGCCAGGAAAGCTTGGCAAGTGGAAAGTGGGCAGCCTGATTCGGGGACCTCCCATCATAACCTTCCTCTCGCTTTTCCTCCTATTATTTGTTACCTGAAACCAGAAAATCCAGCCAAGGCCCCTGGCTGTCAAGGCTGGCAAGTCCACAAAAGGAGCAGAAACCTCTTTAGGATCAAGGGGCCTGCAGCAGCCAGCCCTGCCCTGCAGCCAATGCCCCAGGACAGGACGTGAACAGGCCACACGCCTCTGGAGGCAGACAGCTGAGTCAAGAGGCTCTGCAGGAGCACCCACGGCCACTGGTCGTGGGACCAAGAAGCCCAGCACAACTTCAACCTGGGCACATCCTCCAGATATCTAGCTGGTGCGTCTGGTCTGCGTGTACTTTTAGGCTTCCAGGGCAGGGCCCCTTTCCTCTCACAGCCCAGCTCAGCCACCAGGGCATGGAGCCGAGCACCAAGCACCAATCTCCGGGACTCACTGCTTTTGCCTGGTATCCAGCCGGGCCTGCCTGACCTTTGTACCACCTTGTCAGAGGTCACACAGGTGCTGCAGAGCCCCACTGGGCTGGAGGGAGAGGCCCTGGGCCAATGGGTCCTGGCCCGATTCAGCCCAAGCAATCCTGTGCCCCAGCACTGTAGGAAGCAGTCCAAGCCGAGCAGATGGCACTGGGAAGGTAAGACGTGGGCACCCACTAACCCCAGCCCCACTGGAGCGTCCACATGCTCGGGCTGCTCTCAGTTCTAGGGTGCAGACATGAGAAGACACAGAGGAGCCTGCAGTTGAGAACGGGAACATCACAGCAGATGGAGGCACCAAAACGGAATTCACTCACAGGGTAGAAAGAATGGGGTGTGTCCTGGTATCACCCCCAAAATGCTGTCAGTATCGCCCCTGTATTGCCAGACAAGGACAAACCTAAGAACCATGACACCAAAGAAACCCATCCAGGGATACAGTTGCTCAAGCTTCATAATTCCCAAGCTACTGACTGCAAAGGCAGCTCCCGCAGTAGCTATGCCATTTTTCTTTTTTCAGGAAAAGTATTCATGCTAATATTAGTGTGCATGCTGAAGATATGAAGCTTCATTTTCACAAATATGGTGCTGTACTTAGAGAGGCCACAAGTAAATTTCCTCAGACTGCATGCTCTCAGCAACAAGGAGAAAGCCAGAGGCCAGTGGCTAGGAGTTCAGGCACCCAGGATGCCATCTCTGGAGCTGAGTACATATGTGTACTCACCAGGAAAATTCACACATCCCACACAATCGTGGTGTGTGCTCTTTGCTGCATGGGAGCTATACTTCAATAGAGGGCTCCCCAAAGCTAGACATGGTAACACAAACCTGTAACTTAGCTACCCAAGAAGCTGAGGCATGAGGATGGTAAATTTGATGCCAGCTTAACCAGCCTAGCTCAAAATAAAATTTGAAAAGGGCTAAGGATGAAGCTCAGAGATTTCCAGTATCTAAAAATCCAGCCAAGAGAAGGGAGAGCAGAGGACAGAAGAGGAGGGGAGAAGAGAGGGGAAGAGAGGGGAGGGGAGAGGAATGGAACGGAGCAGAAAGGAGCGGAGCAGAGGAGAGGAGAGAGGAGGAAGGGAGGAAGATGGGGAAGGAAGGAAGAAAAAGAAAAAAGAGAGGCCAGGGTGGCTGGGGAGATGGCTCAGTAGAATAACTGCTTCCCTGGCAAGCACAAGGACATGTGGAATCCTTGGTTCCACAAAAAAAAAAAAAAAAAAAAAGAGGGCTGGGGAAACAGCTCAGCAGTCTAAGTACCTGCCTGGCAAATACAAGGACCTGGGCTCTATCCCTAGTACCTCATGCCATACCGGGGCTCCAACGCAGGCAGGCCATGCCAGCACTGAAAACCAATGTGGGCAGACCAGGAACAGCGAGAAGCATTGTCAGGCCTGGACAGACTATAGGCAGAGCAGAGCTACCACGCGGGTCCCTCGGACCCTGAAGTTGCACACTTCCAGCCTCTTGTCCGTGTCCTCCGCGTCCCACACACACGTAGTGCTGCAGGCACAGCCCTGGGTCCTGGTTGTCTCCACCCCTGCATGGCCGGTGCCAGCAAACACAACATAGACTTGACTTACTGACCTGCTGGTGGAGACCTGGGAGAGAATGTTGGCCTTTTCCTTCAAACAGAGAGGTTATTTTATTTTTTATCAAATGTTTGGTAATTTTTCAAATAACAACTAACTACTTAAAATTCTACATCAAGAGTGGAAAGTTACTAAAACCTAGTGGTAGCAAATCTTCCTAGTCACCTGAAGAGAGACAGCCGACCTTCTGGTCCACCAGCCTAATTCTCCCCCAGCCTAGAAAAGGCATCGGATCTGAGAAATGGGAATGATTCATGCAGCTCTTGTCACTTTGCAATGCTGTGTGGCTGTCACAGTGCATAAGCACGAGCCTTCCTGTTCTTCTCCTATGTCACTCAGATAGGGCACCAGTCTCCAGACAATGCCCTCTCCAGGGTCCTGGCTCTCTCTGCTCCTCGGCCCTGGAGGCTGTCTTCATTTCATTTTGTTCGGGTTTGTTTTCTTACTTGTTCATTTTTACCACACAGGAGATTACACCCAGAGCCTTCTCACTAAGCCATAGCATCCGCCTTTATGTATATTGAGATGGGGTCTTGCTAAGTTGCCCACACTGGACTAGAACTTGCAGCCCTCCTGCAGCTACCCCTCCCCCCAGGCTCTGGGACTGCAGGCCTGCTCCAGCTCACCTTCACTGCTCCCTGGGACAGACTCACTTTTCAGAGATGGCCTCAGAGTGCACCTGACTGCATGTATGTGAGCTCTTATGTCCATGTACCCCTCACGATGCGACGAACCTTCCTCCCACCTGGGCTGGCCTGTGCCTCACCTGCAAGAGCAGGCAGCTCCTGTGTGGACAGCACAGCAGGTGGAGGCTGTGGGCCGGCTGGAGGGGGCAGGAAGGCCCATGGCCTCTTTGGGCTCTCCTCCCCCATCCGGGCATGGTAGCCACCCTGCTAAGCACAGCTCCTGGGATGCTGAGACGGGAGAATCCAGAGTTCGGTGATAACACTGACAATTCATAACCATTGGCAACTCACAACTCAAAATAAACAAAACGGGCTAACATGGGGCTCGGTGATGGAACTTTCTCCCAGCATGGGGGCCTAGGCTTAATGTCCAGAAACGACAACAGTGACAAAATGACTGCTCAGTTGTCCCAGCAGGGGTCTCGGCAGCAGCAATTCTGAGAGGGGCCGCCCTGCTGCGCTGCGCTGCGTGGCCTCTGCATTCGTGACCTGCAGTAACTATGAGAGTCCTTTTCCTCCATTTCACCCCACCCAAGTTACCAACAGCTCTGATGACAAAGACAGGTGGCATCACCTGAGCTACCAAAGCTTCATCATGGAGCTTTCAACTCCAGGAGGCCAGGAGCCAGTACCCCGGGCCCATGCCCTGGAGGGAGCAGAGCACACCTGCCGCGTGCAGACGCCAGTGTGTGGAGTTGGGGTGAGCATGGCCAGCTCGCCCTGGTGCTACACAGAGGCTCTGAAGCAGGGTGGAAGTGTGGCCCCACCTGCCCTCCCCCTAGGAGCTTGGGGCGATTCTCATCATGCACAGTAAAATTCGAGGTAGCAGGGTCCCCTGCCCCCAGAGCAGAGGCTGGGCCCTGTACTTGAGTCAGTAGGGCCGGAATGCCCCGAAGACCCATGGCTGTGAGTTCCAACAGCCTGCATAGTCCACAGCCTGCTCAGCCCCTCTGAGCACCAGGAGCAGCAGCTGCTGCCCGGCCCCGGGCAGCAAGGGACCACTGTGGAGAATGCACCTCACAGAGCACATCTGTGGCCCTGCCTCCCTCCATGGATCTCCCCGAGTGGAGCACCTGGTGACCAGAGTGTGGACATCCTTGCTGGGCAGAGGGCCACAGGACAGGGCCACGCAGGTTCTTTCCCCGACTGTTCCACAGCAGATGTATTCTGTACCTCAGCTTCTGGGTCTCCAGAGGCTTCCGTGCAGCTGTCCCACCACTTAACTTAGGTGAGGCCATGGGATGCAGGCTTTGGGGCCAGGTGTCGAGTTTGGGATCCCAGGCACCACCATCTCTTTTCTGCCTAGTCTCTGGTAAATGTAACTTTTTGGAGCTCTGCTTTCCTATATAATGTGAATTCTATGTAGGATGGAGCATGGGCACCTGTGACTTGAAGAGCAGAGGGGCCTATTTGTATGGATGAAGCAGCAGGCCTAACACAGAGCAGGCACCCCTTTCCTGGGTGCTGGAATGAGTGTGTGTGTGTGCGTGTGTGTGTGTGCACACGTGTGTGCATGTGTGTGTGAGCGCACATGCATGTCTGGGCATGTGTGTGCACGTGTGCTAGTTAGGGCACATCCATAGTGGCCAGCACACACCTTGAGAAAGAAGCACTTGAAGATGCTTCTAGAATCCTCCTGACGCCTCAGTGCCCTGCTCCAGCCCCATGTGCCTCTTGTCAGCACTCTGTGCCCCTATTTGTGGGCTGCAACCCTGAATTGCCTGATCCTGAGAAGCTGCCAGCACAGAGCAATTTCAGGATGCGCCTCGAAGCAGTCTGGCTCTAAGGCACTTTGCCACTGAGGTCTCAGACAGGTGGCCTCACTCTCATGCATCCTCCATCCCTCCTTCCATTTCCAGAGGAAACAGTGGGTTGGAAGGGAGTGCACTGCACCCCCAAAACTGCACACCAACTCCATGCCACCGGGCACCCTCAGCCAGCACTCAGGGTTGCCTAGTGCACGGCTGGAGATGACACCTGTTGACCTAGACAGGGCCGCTGGGGTTCTTATTTCCCTTTTGCGGCGGCTGCCTTCTTCCTTCTGTAGCTTTTCTTTGCCCCTCCTCCTTTCTTTTCAGACAGGACCTCTGCATTCCAGAGACCAATGAGACGCTCCTGAGTGTCACCAACTGAGGAGATGGCACGCAAGTCCTGTGTGCACGTGGGCATTTCTGCATGGTACACATACACACTCACATACATGTGCTCGTGCACACATATAAATAAGCCTGTGCACATCTGTGTGCAGGAGCTCATGTGGGCATGTGGGGCGGCATGGGTACAGTTGTCCACCGGGTGCATGTGGACCTCTTCCAGGGGCAGAGTCTGTGGTTTTCCTCACTTTCTCAAAGATGGCATAACCTGGGGAGGCTCCACCCACTCTTGAGAGCCGCCTACTTTGGCTGATTATCTCTGCGTCCCTGCTTCACTGTTCCGTGGAAACAGGCAACCACATGCTCTGAACACAGTTGATAATATTGCCCTTGCCCTCCTTCCCTTCCTCCACACTGGCCACCAGGCCTTTCCTAGACTCCATGAGCCTCTGGCCTGGCTCAAGAAAGCCCTAAAAAAGATGAGGTAGTTGGTATGGACAGGCTGGCACCTTTAGCTCTCCGTGCACACTAAAGAAAGAAGCAACACTCGGAGGCTGCCTTTGGAACACAGCCAGGGCCACCACACTTGGTCACTTTAGGACACTTCAGCCAGCCACAGGGATATCAGCCACCTGGGAATCCTGGGGTGCTAGGAGCCAGGGCTGTAAGTCACGACCTGGTTAGAGGCCCAGCCCTATGCAGAACAGAGAGTTTGGGAAAAGGCTGGGCAGAGGCCAAGGGATGTCTGCTCAGGACTGGGATAATAGGCGATCCCCACACACACCTGGCCCTCTGGAGGCTTCCAACCTGGGCAGCAGGCTAGGGCTTCCCTTCGCTCACTGCCCAGAGTGCATCCCAAGTCTTGCTGCCAAAACCCTTCCCTGTCCTCTCACAGAGTTACCTTCTCCCTCTTGTTGTGCCCACAGCTCCATAAAACCCCTTTCCACAAACCAGTAGAAAAACAATGATAAAGTCACGTTAGCACTGGAGGTGACAGCAGCCATCTGTTGCACAGGTAACGGTTGTCCTGCTTGTTGCTATACACACTATGCTAGCCCAGGTCACCTAAGCATGCTGGCCAACTGGGTGATGTGGGAACAGCAGCACATGCTCCACATGCAGCTCTGAAACCCAGCCCTACAACTCTGCAGTGCTGCATGTCTCCAAACAGGCCCTGACAGCTCTAGAAGGCAATTGCCAGGCCTGCAGAAGAGGCTCCAAGGTCTCTGTCCATGTGAGTGGCCTCCCCTCTGGCCGTGGCCTCCTAACAGCTGAACTACCAGATGAGAGTGTTTAGTAGAGGCACTGGGTCTCTGCATACACTGTCCTCCTGCCTGTCACTCTGCTTTCTGCCACCAGCAATGCCTCACTGGCCCCTCCCCTGCCTTTACTGTGAAATGCAGCGTAGACCAGGAAATGCAAATTCAGAGCCATAGCCCAGAGCCACTCAGCCCATTGGCTTGGCCAAGGCAGACCTGGGCTTTGCAGCTGCTACCAGTCCTGCTCCAAAGAGACAGGCTGGCATTCCTGTCATGGCTGAAGAAGGTCCAGGCCAATGCTGCTCTGCAGGCAGCTGCTTTCCCTGTCCCAGCAGCTCCTCCCAGGCCACCCACATTCCTCAAATCCAAAGCCACTTCCACATGAGCCAAAGTGTGAGGTGGCAAGTGCTCAGAGCCCCATGTCTCCTGGGGGGAGGGCCAGGTGTGATGGGGACACTCTTTCTCTCCAGGAGGCCCAGCAGCTCAGAACGTCAGCCTGGGGCTGAGGAGCTGTGCCCACCACACTCCACTCAAGGACCTGTGGGGTCTCTGCCAGGATTCTCAGCTCCTGACACAAGGATAAACTGTCTTTCCATACCTCGAGCTACTCACTTGAGGAATAGATATGAAATGCAAAAAAATTCCTCCCTAGTGGTCACAGTGTCTGGCTCGTGCCCCTGACTGTAGCTTCTCTGGGGCTCCCCTGCAGTGGTAATGCCTTCCTCTGAGGGCACCATGCCTTCTGTGCTCGGTCTCAGTGGTCACAGGGCTTCTACTTGGTCTTCTGACACTCACTGTTAAGCACCGGGCCAGAGGGGGGCCCACAAGCCAGAGCCCACCCATCTTAGCTATGTTCCTCTATCTGTGGGAGTTAACTCTTACTCCACAGAACCCAGTGCAGGGAACTGTACTGCTCATGCCCCCACGGTGGGGGCAGCACTCAGCCTCGGGGCCATGGGAAATTCAGGCCCCGGGCATTGCCCACCCTCACCAGCTGTCACCAGCCAGGCCCTGCAGTGGTATGCACAAGACAAGGCAGCAGAGAGGCAGGAATCTGCACACCCTGTCCCTAGGAGTAGAGTCCAGGAGAAGCCACCTACTGACTAGCTCCCTTGACCCCACCCCACCCCAGAACTCCCACTCTGAAGCTGTCTACATGAGTAGACTGGTCCCCATGTCTGCAGCCAGCCAGGACCACTCAGAGCGGCCCAGTAGGCCTGAGGCTGGGCAGAGCTCAACCCAGCCTGGTGGCTCACACCCTGGCCTCAGCCCCATGAAGATCACCCAGCCCGGCTGGAGTCACAGGCGCCACTGATAGCAGAGCTGGCTGCCTGCCTGGGGCAGGCAAGTGCTGCACTAGGCAGGTCCATAAGCCACGGTGCTCTGGAGTCCATGGGTGGGCGCAGAGGCAGGAGCCTGCTGAGCCTCCTCTCCAAGGGCACCGGAGTTATCCTGTCACTCCTGGTCTGCTATAAACATTATGAAATGAGCAAGAATCGCTTTGAAGTTCAAACCTTGCCTTCCCACAGAAGGGACTCTCTAGCCAAACATGCTTTTCACAGGCAATTAAGATGTTGTCTGCGGGTACAGTGCTGGGGCTTGTGCTGGGAGTCAGCGCTGCAGTCTGCCAGAGGCCAGGCACTGGCCAGCACGGGCCAGAGGCTGGGATCCCTAGGGACTGAAGCCCAAGAAAGGCCAGGTCCCCAGGGGCTACCAGAGCTGGAGGTCGGGGGCTCTGGATCTCCCTCCCTGCTGCCTCACCTTGGCCAGCACACCTGAGCTCCATGCTTTGATGTCCTGCCTTCTTAGACAAAGCTTCCTGCTGGCTGAAACTGTTAGAGGTGGTTCAGAACTGTGCCTTTTATCAAAGACCAGAGCAAGGAGTTGAAAGCGAGGACCTGTGCTTCCCAAAGGCGCCTGCAAGCCTGGGAGGGGGAGAGGAACACAGACATCTGCAGCCTCCCCCCTCCCCGGAAGCCAGCTCTCCAATTTGTACAGAGGGCGGGGGTCTCTGTAAGGTGCAGGGCTGGCAGCAGCTTCATGCAAGCCTAGCTGGAGCCCCGCCTGGGTCTGGGTTGTGGTTTCATTTGGCTCCTATTAGAAAGCTAATTACAAAAACCAAAGGGCAGGTTCTCTCGCTCTGCATCAAGCAGGACAGGCGCCCACTGCCTGAACCTCTTCAGCCAGCACTTCTGGCTGCAGTATGCACGCCCCTGAGCTTGGCAGGTGGGTGGACTGCCTCTGAGCAAAGGCATATGATGGTGCAAAAGGAGACCAGGGTCGCCAGTCCTCACCAAGGCTGACCCCTCAAATAAGGGGTCTTAGAGGCCAACAAAGTTGGGGAGCCATTTCTGAGGTACAAGGGCCACCTTCAATGTCCTCAGGGCCAGCCTCAGCTTGTTGTGCAACTAGCTGCCTTTCTGTCTGGCTGGGCCTCCAGAGGTCTTCTTAGCAGTCACTGGTCACAACAAGGCCTGCAGGCTACCACCCTGGCAAAACAGGCTTCTAAGACATGTGATTGATTACATTGTTGACAATACTACAGTAGGGCTCGTGAGACATCTGAGCAGATTAAGCAAGCACAGGCACTGGGGCTTAATCCCTGCTACTGCACACTGCACTGCCCCCCACCCCGGTCACACTGAGCCAGGGACTGAGTCTGGGCCCAGTGGTGCATGACTGTAATCCCAGCTCTGGGGAGGCTGAAAACAGAAGGAGTCTGAGCTGCATAACTGAGACCTTGCATCAAGTACGTGAAACATTTTTTAAAAGAATCTATTACTGTAAAAGACATATTACTGCTAAATCCCCCTCAAGGGCTTCTGCCTCCCTTTGAACACATGGCTCCCATCACTCTGGCCACTTTCTAAAGCAGGTAGCGAAGCACTCTGCCCTACGCTGAGCTGTCAGGGCTGCTTCTGCATCCTGAATCTATTCAGAGCATTTGCCTTTCAGGATCTTTCTGATTCAGGGGAAGAGTGCGAGGGGATGCGGCCCCAGCTCCACAAGCAGGTGAGTGCAGGCACACCTGAGTCCCACACGAGTCTGCCTGTAAGATGCTAGCACTGGGCAGTGGCCTTCACTCTTTCCTTTTCTGTTAGCCACACCACAGAAAGATACACATCCAGAACTGCTTCAGAAAGGGGCAAGAAGGATGCATAAGTGTGGTTGAAGGGCAGGGAATTCATGGCAATACGTCCTTTTTTTTTTTTTTTTTTTTTTTTTTTTTTTTCTGCAGAACCAGAGATTGAAATCAGGCCCTTGTACTTGCCAGGGAAGTGCTTATTCCACTGCTGAGCCATCTCCCTGGCCCATCTTTTATTATAAAAAGATTTTTAAATTTAAAAGCTCATTGCATATTTTGATTGTGTAGGGACCTTTTACACCCTTTTTACAGGGATTAAAGCCAGCACATAGGGACTATGCAAAGCAGGGTGCAGGGGAGCTGTGCCCATGCCTGACCAAGAACAGGGTGGACCATGCAGAGCAGCCCCAGGACAGGCCCCAGTCAAGTGAGGCATCACGTGACAGTGAGCACACCCTGTGCTCACCAGGCGAAGGCCAGCTTGGCCAGCGCAGTATATAATTTTGGTAATATGTATAAAAATGCACATGACATAAAATTCAAAGTTTTACTATTCTTAAGGGTTTTCAGTGGCAAGCAGCCATGACTGCCTTCCATCTCCAGAGCTCTTTCGTGTTCCCAGCTGAAACACTGACCCCATAAGCAATACCTCCCACTCCCCTGCCCCTGACTTCGGGACCCACTGTTCTACTTTCTGTCCCTATGAGACTACTCTAGGAACTCCTATAAGGGAACCCATATGGCATTTATTCTTTTACATTTGGTGAAACAAAGATTTTTAAAGATATTTCCAAAAAGAGAGTGGTTATTTTACTCTTTACTTTTTCAATTAATAGGCAGTAAAAACAATTAATCCAGTGTACATGTCTATGAATTATAGGGCATGCAATGATTGGTGTAAGTGCCATCACAGTTAGGACACAGAAAGGTCCATCTCTTGAAAACCTCCCTATGAGTTCACTGTAAGCTCCCTGTACTTTTTACACAGTCCCTCACTCAGCACTTGTACCAGTGTGCTGTCTATCCCTGTGATTTGTCTTCAAGGTGGCCCTTGCCTTACTGGGGCTTGGCATGAGTTTTCGATGACATGCTGGTATAAAGCAGCTCACATCCTGTGAAAACGGTGCTTTGGTTGGAACTTGAGTCTTGTCCTAGGCTAGGGATACACATTCTGATCACCTTTTGCAGTACTGAGCATGGCAGCAAGTGACACTTGGTCTGGTTGATTTGCTAAGGAAAGGAAACCCCCTAGTAGCCGCTCACCAGGAACTGGCTAGGGTCAACATCCGGCATCAGCAAAGCCCGACTGTGTCAAACTGCCCACACTAAAGGACACAAAGCAGAGCGGCCTATGTGTGCACTGTGTGTGTTGTTTAGCCATTCATTCACGGCTGGACTCCAGGGCTGGCATATAATGTCACCTGCAGCCCTGGCCAGCAGGAGTGCCAAATGCTAAGCAGCCTCTGCAGTTCAGAGAACACACAGGCCTCCTTTCCCTTTAACTATAGAGAGTTGAAACACGATGGCTTCAACTAGTGAGTGCTGGGATGGCTATGACCGCCTTTTGGCCCCATTCTCTTGAGCTCTCTGGTACAAACCCTGTTCATAGGTGATGGCCAGCACTCCACAGAAAATGATCCAGGTTCAGCACAAGGCTCTGATTATGGGCAGGCAAGGGCCCAAGTGCAGATGCCTTCAGGGATAGCCAGTGCTTAGCCCTTCCCTGGCGCAGCCCATGAGGACACCCAGGTCTTCTTCCTCTCCCGTCCTGAGTCCTGTGCTCCGCCCCGCAGAGCCCACACCATGGCAGCAGTGATGAGCTGCGCTGGCTCCAGGGTGAGCTGCAGTGAGCTCAGTTGCCCTCCAGGGCTAAATGGAGCCACTGAAGGTCAGAAGTCAGAGCAAGACAGACAGAAGTAACCACCAGTTCTTCCAAGCGAAGAAAACACTCATCCTTACAAGAACACCAAGTCTTTTGGGGGTTTTTGTTGTCCCTTATCTCCCCAAGTTATTTGAAAGAAAAAAGCTAACAGATCACAATGCATGTGATGATTATCTTTGACTTTTGAAGAGCAAAGCCACAGCTGACTCAGAGCCGGCTCGGTGAGACGCCGCTTGCTGTACTCTGCAAGGCCGAGAGCAGGAGGAAGCCCAGCTTCCTCCACTGCTGGCTCAGCCTAGGAACCTTGACTAGCACGCACTTTACAAGCAGCTCGGATCGAATGAGCAGAAGAAAGGATGTGGGTCTACCTCAGACCCGATCAAGGAAAGCAGGAAGCGCAGCCGCACCCGGGTGGAATCCTCAAGCCCCCCCACACGTCTGTGAGGAGCAGGTTGCACCCACCTGCCTGGGTCCATTCGGGATGCCCCTTCAGGGACCTGGACATCGGCTCTTTGCCCCCTTTCCCAGTACCTGCCACCCAAAACAACAAAAAGAGACAGGAAACTCACATAGTCAGAGAAACTGAAGTGACTGAAACAATGTGAATCCTGACATCTACATTTCTGATTCCTATATTTCTGATCAGCGTGCGTGGTATTATGGAACAAAGCAGACACGTAATCAGTTCATTCCACAAGCCTTACTGAGCATCTTGAAGGGTTTGTTCCCAGTACAGAGTCATCCTGGAGCAAGACTGAAAGGGTTCTGTTGTCCTGGGGCTCACCTGCTGGGAGACAGGCATGCACTTCAGGGGGGGCTTCAGGGAGGAGTGCAGACTTCAAAGGCAACTCAGCGGGAGGCAGGGGCTCCCTGTTGAGCACAGTTCAGGATGGCACTTTCCAGAGGACAACACCCACACGGACTGGCAAGATGGACAGTGCCCACATCCCAGGTGTCTTCATCATGAAACTACAAGGGGCAGAGAGCTACAGCTATGGAGATACAGACAGGAGGAGGGCCAGGAGGGAGGGCCCGCGGTGATCTGAGCTGCCCATGGAAGAGCCCATCCACCACGGCTAAGGCTGAGGGTGGTGGGGGTTCAGCACGTAGGAGGGGAGAAGCAGAGAAGAGGAGAGCCGTGTCTGGGCATGCAGCACAGACTGGCCAGCTTGTGGAGTCCGGGCCACAGCTAGCCGGTCCTGCGTCCACCTTGCGGTGCTGAAATGCTTCCTCCAGGTGCATGAGGTCCCCAAAAGCCACGGGTCAGGAAAGAGCATATTTATACAAGTACAGACAGGTCACGGAAACTCACGACAGTGGGACAGAGGAGGCGTGCTGCCCGTTCCCAAACCTTAGCACAAAGAAGGAGTGCTTGTGAGCATCCCTGGCCCAAAGGGCCTTCGGGTGGAGATGAAAGCTTCGCGTGGCCTCATAGGGGCCTCAGACCATGTACTCCCACCAGCCCTCCCTGTGAGCTGAGCTCCTGAAGAGGACAAAGTAGAGAAGCAGCTGCACAGAACCCACAGCCGTCCACGGCGGGTGCAGGGAGGGTGGGCACAGGAAAGTGGGCCAATGACAGTGATGGCAAAGCCCCCAGCACGGCCTAGCACTCTCTGAGGGCCAGGAATATGTCACCTGGCATGGGGCATCGATCCCTGTGCTCTCCGTAGTGAAAACCCGAGCGACCGTGCTGCTTGCTGGGCAGGATTGAAAGGGGCACCCTGGGGAGGCCGGACCTGCTCCCCAAGGAGAGCTCCATGGGGAAGATGAAATGAACAGATGAAGCCGGAGGTGCCCAGCCCTCCTCCTCCGCGCAGACTCTCCTTGATTGCACATCAAGGGAAAGTTGACTCTGGATTAACAGGCAAGTAGGAAGGGGAGTCCCTCCGTAGAAAGGACCTGTAGCTTTAAATCCAGATCAACGTTAAAAAAATAAGTACATAGTAGACTGTTTGTTTTTTTGTTTTTTTTTCTCATGCAAAGTTCAAGTTGAGAAAGACCTTTTGGGATGGAACAGTTGCCTAAGTAAAGGATTAGCTGTACCTGATTATAAATAAGTGAATGGCTGTGAACACAGAAAACCTAGCATATATCTGAGTAATTACCCTACCCCCATCTCTAGGCCTCAGCCAAAACTCAGCTTTAGTTTTATTGGAGTGTTCTTCATTTTCTATCTCTCTGAACACAGGGCTCAGGCCCTGAGTGTTATCAGCTCATACTGCTGACCTGGAGGTCACTGTCACCACATCTGCAGGCCAGGCCTGGAGCACAGGCCCATCACAGCTGGAGAGAGGAATACCGGCCTGCAAGCCCCCTGGGGTAGTGTCTGCAGCCACCCTGAACTCAGGGTCGCCAGAGGCACACTGCTGCCCAGCGAGGCCAGCTCAGCCTGCAAGACTGAGCATCTGCTTAGTGTCTCACAGGCTTGGAGGCCCGTCAGCCCCTTTGCTCTGTCCACCTCCCGTACTTTGTTCTAAAATGTGGCCTGAGTATGAGGTGCTCTGGAAGAACCCCCAAAGAGCTTGGGAGTCTGAGGTCTCTCATCTTTGGAGCTAGTGAGGGCTCTTTTAGGGGTGCCAAACATAGCAAAAGGTCTATGTTTACTTAGGTGGACAGGGACAGTCCTGTTCCATTTCAGTCACTCATACCTTTTCATCTCTGGGCAGGGATGTCATTTCATTTCTTCATTAGTTATTTGGCAAACACTCACCAGAAGTCCACAAGGGGCCAGGTAATAAATAGGTACCGGGAATACAGAGATGAACATCTACTCTGCTCTGCATGCTGGCTACAAGAGGACAGGCGTGCATGCAACTGAGGTTGGTGCAAAGTGCCAAGGAGCAGAGGAAAAGCCAACCTTGCCAAAGGCCAGGGGCTGGGCAAGGGAAAGCCTGGCAGGGATCTCTGATGAACCATGGGCCGTTCAGCGGAGCAGCCTGTGAATGGCCTGAAACATCCTTTCACAAGGCATGGGAATTCTGGACGCCACACTGAGGAGTGAAGATAGTCAGGCACAGCTCCTGCCCACCCCTCTGTGGCTGGGTGTGCCGTACCCAGCGGCCGTCGGGGCCTTGGAGTCAGCCCTTGCCATTTCAGTCTGTTCTGGGCTGCTCACGCCCTGTGTGACCCTCTCCACACTTCAGCTTTTCCACTTGGAAAATGCAAGGTCAGGAGCAAGCTCATTGCTGCACACAGAGAGATGGGAGGGAGGTGGCAGCCAGGCCCAGGGCACACAGGAGTGGGCAGTGGGGTGAGGGGGACACACACCGCCGGCCTGGCCATCCTGGATACTGGCTGCAACATCAGACTGTGCGTGCCAAGAGTGATCCTGTCCAAGATAGATGGGCCGAGAATGGGGAGCGCAGAAAGAACTACGAGTGAGAGTCCAGAGATTCCCGCAGAGGGAGTGGAGCGAAGACTCAGGCCAGGCCAAGGCTCCCGCTGCTGGAGTGAGGCCTGGTGGCTCATGGTCACCCGGCCAAGGGCCGCCAGCATGACAGTGGGGGTGTCGCTCCCTGCTGGCCTTCACCCACTGGGCCATTTCCAAAATCCTTTCCTGTTTGTCTACCCCTAAAGAAATAATGAGGCTTAGAAAAATCACAATAAAAGAACCCACGAGAGAATACCAGCTAAGAGAAGGTGCTGGCATGCGCCTTTTCTGTCCAGCGCTGGCCGCACCTCAGCCCGGGTCTCAGCTGTGGCTGCAGCCGCTTCTGCTCTCGTGGGTCCATGGACACTCCTGGTCATCCTGGTCCTATACATTCAGATTAGGAAATCTGAAAGCTGTGGTACTGGTCCAAGAGCCATCATTTGGAATGTTAGAGACTAGAAAGGTTTCAGATTTCAGAGTTGTCCAGATTTTAGAATATCTGCATAGCCTTTTCCAGTTGGGCATCCCTAATCTGGCATCCAAAAACCATGTCACTCGTGTCACCTCTGTCCCTCCTGTTTCACTGAGCATCACATTACTGACAAAACATTAAGTATGGAAGTTCCCAGCCTTTCAGATACTGGGCATCTGGGCATTAGAGTAGCTCAATCTGTACCCTCGGACACCAGCATCAAAAGAGTCTTTTTTCATGGAACCTGAGGTTTCAGCTAAGGTCAGGGTCTGTGCTGGGTGCCAGCCTCCCAGCCCCCTCCACGCTGCCAGCTACTCTTACCAAGAGACGGTTCTGCCACAGTGGCCTATGTGCGCTCCTGCTCCATGGTCACCACCTGGCCCGCCTGTCACAGGAGAGCGGCTCATGTGGGTGAAGGTGACCCCGTGTGCCACCTGCATCTCCACCCACCTGCGTGATGGGAGCACTGGGCCCAGTGCCACCCATCACTCAATAGCAGCTCTTCCAGGAATTCCCCCTTTACCCTTAGCTGCCACCAAAAGGAGGCCCGGAAAGACCTCCTCAAAACTACGTTCAGCTAAAGCTTGTTCTTTTAGCCGCCTACATTATCTCTGTCCTTCCTGGGTTGAAAACCTTGTGATTCCAGTTTTAGGTAATAAGAAAACTGCTCTGAAGATGGTGTCATTTAGATTGAAATTCCCTGGAAATTGGCACCAGCAGCAATGTGCCAATCAGCGCACAGCTCCTCCCAGTAGCGTTCCCAACCCCCTGTACCACCCGCTGGCTCAGCAGGTGAGGAAGCTTCCCAGCCCTGGTACCCAGGCTCTCCCCTCCCCCTCCCGTCCCCCGGCACACCCCTCCCTCCTAACCAAGTCTCTGCTGTGGGTTCTGGGGACCTTGTGCCAGAGCCCACCACCTCTTCAGGGAATCTTTCTGCAGTACTAGAAATCAAACCCAGAAGTGGCTTACCATTGAGCCTTTTTGGTTTGGTTTGGTTTGACTTGGTTTTTGACAGTGTTGTTATGTAGTCCAGGCTGGCCTTGAATTCTCTGTGTAGCCAAGTCTTACCTGAAACTTAAGATCGTCTTGCTTCAGACACCTCAGTGCTGGGATTACAGGTACACATTTTTAAATGAATAAATGAATATGTAAATAAAGTATAGTGAGTGACAGCTGTGTGTGTGTGTGTGTGTGTGTGTGTGTGTGTGTGTGTGTGTGTTTAATTTGGGATACTCTTCTTCATTCAGACACTAAAGTACCAATCAGTGGTGGGTTTATGAATGCTTGCAATGAAATGGAGCCAAGTATAAAGGAAGTGAAGACGCTGGAAATGAAATGAAAGGACCCTCCAGAGGGCGGCAGCTAGGCTTCCTCAAGTGTGTCCACGTTGGCGCGACCAGAAACAGAGCAGGGGAGCGGAGGAGGGTAGTCAGAGGGACCCTCCCCTCTGTGTCCTGAGCAAAGAGCCTAGGACGAGCAGCATCGAGGAGGGGGTGGAGCTGCCCCAGACACCTTCAAGCCAGAGAGCACCCAGAGAGCCCAGGGCTGCAAGCGCCTCTGGCTCCCACAGCCCCTGCCTGCGAGGGCCTCCCCCCCACACCTTCGAAGATGCCCCCACCAGGCTCCCATGTTTCTCGAGTCTGCCGCTGTCTCCGTCCCATTTTCACCCAGCGTCTAGGTGAGAAGCGCATGGTCCCCACCTGAGACACCTCGTGGTGCCTCCTTCCTCATCAGAGCCAGCGACAGTGATGGGGCAGAAGGAGGCCTGCGCCAGGACTGAGAGAACAGTCTGGAAGATGCGAAATCACTGCCCTTGTCCCAACAAGGACAACAGAACTATCTGGAAGGCAAGTTCCCATGAAAGGTTTAAAGAGGAGGAGGTTGGATTTTTCCTATGAACCTGGCGTCCACCTAAAATTTCTAGGCAGGTCCACATGGCAGCTGTGTAATTCCTGCTTTCCCCGGTGAGTAACAGCTGCGTTCATCAGAGAGACACACTGCCCCTGCAGATGCAGGGCACGTCTGTGGTGGCCAGAACAGAGCACCCAGACCCTGAGCCCCTGCCAGTGATGCACTGGGGCCTACACAGGGCATCCTGCTGTGACACAGAGCTCTGCGCCCTCCCTTCCTGCAGTCTGAGTACAGACTGACACACTCTGCTCCCAATCCTCAGGGATATGGTTCCCATCCACCTCAAGAAGCACGACCCATTGCCTCCTGGAAGTAAAAAGGAAGCGGCACTTTGAAGCTGCTTTTGAACATTTCCATGACCCCAATGACACTCACTAATCTGTAGTTGACCCAGTGCACCCGCCCACCCCCGTGAATTCCCTTTAGACCATCATCCTTTGCTGCACACTTCACTATTTCCTGGATCAAGCCCTTCCTCCACCTACACAGAGTTGCTGGTCAACTTTCCCTGAAAGCATGGAGGACAGGGAGTACAAAATGTAGCTCAGATCCAGGATTCTTTCATCTCCTACTGAAACCTTACCTGTCACGGCTCCACAGAGCTCCAGAGGAAAGGAATCCTCTGGTCCAGCTGTCCTCAAACTTTTCAGCATCAGAGACTGGCTTGTGGAAGACTATTTTCCTATTAATAATCAGGGTGCAGGGGTAGTTTCTGTTTAGTAGTAGGAGTGGGAGTATAAGTGCACATTCACAATATAGATCAATCACATCTCCCTGGCCAGTGTCACAGCCCAGATCATGGGGCACTAGGGGTTTGAAGGGAGCACAAATGTGAAGCTCTTGTGGCAACTCAATTAGTAGGAATGGCTGGCAGTGCCGATGAAGCTTTCTGTCTGTCTACTGCTCCTCGTCTCCTACTGCGAGGTCAGGCTCTGGGGCTGGAGATCCCTTTGTAATCCCCTTATAAGGTATCATTGCTAGAGACCTAGTATTTAACTTCATAACCTGTTGTCCTCAGGGTCTCACAAGCTTCTCAAAACTACCTGGAATGTGCTAGTGGGGAACCTGGTAGCTCACTCCCAAATTCAGGGCCTCCCTGAGACCCTCTGTCTCCAGTGCCACCTGCATTTAATCCTGAGAGCACAAGTCTGGGAGACTGAGCAATCCTCCAGGAGCACACTGTCCTCTCACATTTGCTGGAGGTTGCCATCAGCAGCTAAACCCCCAGCACTGCAAGGAGGGGCCTCGGTGGCAAAGACATCGGGAACTGAGCGACTTGAATGAGAGCAGGGAGAAGACATGCCTTGATTTCTGCGACACCGAGCTACGGGTGGCTGGTGGCACGGGGAGTGGGATGTGTCTTCTGTTGGGGGCTCAGGCGTCGAGAAGACATTGCCGGTGAACGCTTACAGAAACTGTGCTCTCAGGGTGGCAAGGGAGACCTGGGGGACCCTCCCCCTATGCGACCCATGGTGGGCACCAACCTTACTGACATCATGGTCCCAAGATCATCGTCCGGGAGCTCAGGGGCTGCATGAGCCATTTACTGTGGAAGCTGCCAATCACTTCTGCTCATGAGAGAGGCCTCTAACCCCGCCCAGCTGTCTGCCTCCCTGTGCAACTCTTGGGTCTTTTTTCTGCAGAACAACTTGCAAGCATACTGGTCTTGATTCTTTTCAATATAATTGACCTACCCTGCTACGTGACCACAGACGAGATTCAGTCACTAATCAGGCTTCCGGACATCACTGCTTGTGCTAAGCAGAACATCACCATAGCAGAAATCAGTGCCCACAGAGGCACTGGCTTGGCCAGGGTACTGCGCTGGCTCCAGGACCAGCACAGAGCCAGCAGGTGACAAGTGGAGAAGCGTGGCTGCCCTCCCAGGTGGCCAGGAGGCAGAAGATGGCATTGCTTGACTCCTGATGTTTTTTTTCTAAGAGTGGAATAACAACCCAGCATAGCTCTAGATGATAGGGCTCCTTGCTAAACTGCATCAGAGGGTACACAGAGATGCCCAGAGCACAGAAGCTGCTGACACTTGGCCGCTGAAGAAGGAAAAAACTGTTCCCAGGGCTGGGAGAGGAGGACAGACCTGCAGATGGCTGGGTATCCTGTCATCCTGTAGTGGTGCCACTGGGACATGCCATGCCAATCATCATGTGTCACTCCTCAGTTACAGATCATCTTTCAGGCCTTGTTCCATTGGTACATCACAGGCAGGAAGGTGTGATTACAGGGGATACTATATGACAAAAGAGAAACATAAACATACCTTTCAAATCAAAGTTTTGCCAAGGATATAGCTCAACGGCACAAGTGCCTGCCTGGCAAGCTCAAGGTCCTGAGTTTCATTTCTTGTACAAAACAAAAATAAAGTTTGGCATGGCATCGCAGCCTTCATCAATGAAGATCTGAAAACCCATGGGGAACAGTTTTTGCAGTGCTCACTAAGGATGGAAAGTCATGGGTAGGTGGGTGACACATACTTACTATTGCAGTACGTGGGAGCCTCAGGCGGGAGAATTGCTAAGGCCAGCCTGGGCTACATAGTGAGTTCAAGTGTGTGTGGGGGAAACAACCACAATACTGAAACCAAATAAAATGTAGTGGTGCACCCCTGTAATCCCAGCATTTTGGACACCAAGGCAGGAGGATTGTCATGAACTTGAGGCCAGCCTGCACTACGCAATGAAACTGTCTCAGAAAAAAAAAAAAAAAAAAAAACACCAAAAAAAAGATACATATCAAGACTGTCTGGAAGACCAAAAGAGCCAGGTGTGGTGCATGTTTGCAATACCAGCACTTGGAGGACTGAGACAGGATCACCAGCAGTTTGAAGCCAGCCTGACCTAAACAGCAAGACCCAGTCTCAAAAAACAAACAATATAAACCTGTAATTCCAGAATTCAGGAGGCTGAGGCCTCCTGAATAACTGCAAGTTCAAGGCCAGCCTGAATTACAAAGTTTTAAAAAGACCAAAAAAGGGGAGGAAGTACAAAATTATGTATAAAAATAAAACAAACAACCAAAAAAATAATAATAAACACAATTGGCCAGTAGGATGTCACCTACTGTTAATAGTTGCTGGGGAGGAGGCCAGCCAAATAGCTCAGCAGCTTAAAGTGCCTGCAAGCAGCTGCAGGGGCCAGGGATTTGGTGCCAGGGCCTGCATGCCGGCCCCACCATCAGGCGTGCACTAAGACAGTGATTGAGAGTGGACATGGTGGTGCACGCCTGTGATTCCAGCTCCTGGGAGGCTCAAAATAGGCAGAGCACTATGAGTCCAATCTAGCACGGAGACCCTGAACACCCTGTAGACCCTTCCCTAAAATAAAAATAAAAAATAAAGTTGGGGAGTGAAGATCCCTCTTGACCTCTGGCATTCCTTCCCTTTTTTTTTTTCTCCCTTCCCTTCTATGTAGAGTAGGATCACTCTAAAGTAAAGATCTTTGTTGGGCATGGAGGTGCACACCTGTAATCCCAGCCCCTAGGAGGCTGAGGCAGGAGGATCATTGAGAGTTGGAGACCAATGTGGACTACAAAACAAACTCAAGGCCAGCCTGAATGCATAGTGAGACACTGCCTCAAAAAAAAAGACAATCAGGGCCAGGGAGATAGCTCAGTAGAATAAGCACTTGCCTAGCAAGCATAAGGTCCTGAGTTCAATCCCTGGTACCAAAAAAATAAAAATAAAAAGACAATGAAATAAAGGTCTTCAAGGGAAAAGAAAAGAAAAAAAAAGAAAGAAAGAAAGAAAGAAAGAAAGAAAGAAAGAAAGAAAGAAAGAAAGAAAGAAAGAACTAAGCATATTGATCTCTTCCTCAGAGCTGTAGGAGGTGGTGACACCAGAGCAGGGCGAGGTCCTGGTGGCTGCAACAGGGGACAGAACATGCTCTGGAACACAACCTGAGGAAGCACCAAAGGCAGGAGGATGTCAGGAGCAGAGCACATGGTCAGACCTCAAGGGTTGGCGGAGCTCAGGCACTGGTCATCATGAGCAGGAGTCACTAGCTTTGGAGAGATGACTGAGAGTCACTTCTTACCTGACTACGCTTCCCATCCTCATAGAAACATGAGTTCACAGAGACAGCAGGGAAAGAAAACAGTGAGTCCATCTGTACCAAACGGTGTGCATG
Organism: Ctenomys sociabilis; assembly: GCA_004027165.1. Classification (NCBI taxonomy): domain Eukaryota; kingdom Metazoa; phylum Chordata; class Mammalia; order Rodentia; family Ctenomyidae; genus Ctenomys; species Ctenomys sociabilis. The sequence continues at coordinate 38,505 of PVKA01015774.1, forward strand.
ACAAATGTCTATATGCACAGCTAGATATTGGTGGAGACAGTACGTGCCTCTATCATCTACGATAACAAAAAAGATTATCTGTCATCCAAATCTTGAACTAAGACCACAGTGCAAAACATTCAGAATTATGCAATGAACTTCCGAAGAACAAGTTATTCAATGCATCAATATTAGAACTTCCTTGGACTGAACTAGTCCATTTGCAAGAATTGAGGTGAGTTATGTCATTTCAGAAAATGGCCAGAAATAATCCTTTAGCCAAGCTAGATTTAGAGTTGCAGACACCAGACTGAAGGCTCCTGGGACTGCTCCAGGTCACCAGCATGAGGAAGTTGCCCTGCAGACAATAGGCAGGGGGTGGGCAGTGCCTGCTGACACCCACCAGGCCCCCTCTACCCCACAGAAGTCACCACCAGCCCCTGATGCTGGGCTACACTGAGCAGAAGCTACTCACTGGGTAAACAGGTGAGAGCTGTGACCTGCATGGTGACGCCAGGTCGTCACCAGGTGGCAGGAAACAAGACCTGCTGGGCTTTGCTAAACTGCAGCATCCCGCTTAACAAGAAACACATTTTGTCTAAACACTGGGGGATTTTTGTTGTTGCTGACCTGAACATGGTACACAGACTATAAACAAAGCTGCACTGGGAGCCAGTGTGGGCTCTAGGCAGAAAAACTGGGGACATCTGTGGGCGGCATCCCTGGTGAGACAGGAAGATTCCTGTCTCCTCCTCCACACCACACACACACACACACATCACTTCTCAGCGCAGCACACTATGGGTCAAAATTGTTAGGAGGAGCCGGGCATGGTGGCGCATGCCTGTAATCCCAGCACTCGGGAGGCGGAGGCAGGAGGATTGTTGTGAGTTCGAGACCAGCCTGAGCTACAAAGTGAGCTTAAGGCCAGCCTGAACTGCACAGTGAGACCCTGTCTCAAAAAGACAAAAAAAAAAAAAAAAAAAAAAATTGTTAGGAGGCGGGACCTAGAGACCTGCCTTTTTTCACCATCAGCCCTGGGGACAGGGAAGTGGGCTTGGTTCTTGAAGACTTTAGGCCCTTCAACTGGAAGGAAGGCAGGAAGCTTTAGACTGTGGCCAGTACAACAACATACCCACATAGCCTTCCTGTTACCAAGACAACCCATGGGTTGGAGGTCAAGGGTTCTCAGGGAGTCCAAACTCCACAGGTTTGCAGACTTATAGGATCCTGCTGTTCTAGGTAATACTTCTGTATTCATGATAAGAAAAACAGATGCAGATAACTAATCTTGGTGATTCAGGAAGTGACAGCACATCCTGCAAGAATTAAGTTGTGCCCTTTCCCCAGCTCACTGACAAAGGCACTCTCTTCCAGCACTATTGGAGCCCAGACAGCTCCAACAGAGCCACCTCTGCTCCACCAAGCCCTGTTCTTCCCTCATCCCCAAAGCAGAAAATTCCAGGTCAAGGCAAGGGCAATAGTGAGGGTGATGTCATTACGGCAAGGAATCCTTGCATCCAGCTCCTGAGAAGGCTCATGCTTCACGGCCTCTCTTCTTCTTGCAGAACAGACTTAGGGAAGAGCTCAGAGCTCCATGCACAGCAGAGGAGGCCACCGGCTCTGATCCTCTTCATTCCTCCCTCAGAAGAATCAGGGGGCTGGGGAGATGGCTCAGTGGAATAAGCGCTTCCCTGGCAAGCACAAGGGCCTGAGTTCAATCCCTGGTTCTGCCAAAAAAAAAAAAAAAAAAAAAAAATCAGGATTGGCAAGAAAGCTGAGAGACCCCAGGTGGGGGCCAGGGGAGCAGTTCTGCTGAGGCTCAGCAATGTGGGGAGGCAGCCGTCTGTTCTCTCAGTCACTGCTGGGGTGTGGAGACTACAGAAGGGACTTGCCACCCACCTGTTACTCTCAACAGCAATTCAGAGAGGAAGTCCAGGCGATTTCTCCCCTCTTGGGGTCTCTAGTCTTCCCTCACTGAACATTCTGGGGCTATCTGTTCGTTTCATCTTTGGCAGTGCTGGGTGCCAGGTCTCAGGGCAGGAAGAGTTGTGGGAGTGTCCTTTGAGGAGCACATGAAAATGGTGGCTCTTTTAGACAATGTCACCTAGTCAGTGTCTTAATTTTAGAGAACAGTGATTTTTCAAGGCCAGCCCTGTGTCTGCCTTCCTGTCATAATGGAAATGGGCCCACCTCACACCACCCTGGCACGCCTCGCTTACTAAATCATGGGCACACTTGTAAAGAACTTATCAGAGGGAACAGAATTCAAGGGGACCTCAAATTTGAATGAGGGGAATTGCATCTTTCCTTCCATGGGCTTCCATGTTTTTTTATAAATGAAAATGCCTTCACCATAAAACTGGGGGTACCTGTGCCTTCAGAACCACAGACTCCCCAAATACTCTAGCACCTCCTTACAACTACTGCACATGTCCCTAAACATCAGGTTAACCTCTTTTATATACATGTATGTTTAGCAACTGTAATTCTGGTTTTTCCTCTTGGAAAGTTCAGCAAAATGCTCCTTGTGTATGCAGCACAGGTAACAGACATCCAAGGGCTTTGTCTGACTCCATGGGATCACTTGCTGTGCTCCTGGCACCCAGGTGAGTTCAGGGACAGCGGCAGCTGTTTAGCTAACGTAGTGCTTATTGAATTAAAAGCACTGAGCAAACCACTAAGTACTTATAAATCTATGAATTTTACTGTGTTTTAAAACTATGAAAGTAATGCAAGCTGATAAAATGTCAGATATTAAATTTATAGAGAGAGTAAGAAGGAACTCCTTCTTGTGTAGTTCAGTGGCAAAGGACATAATTACATGCATGAAGCTCTAGGCTTCACTCTCAGCACCCAAAACAGGAAAGCTTACTGACCACCACCTCCTTTGCCTCTCCCCCAGCTAATTCTCCAACCCATGGTTGCTCCCCTGACTCTCTGAGGCGAACCCTTCCAATGCTTTTTCTGTTTATTTTAGACATGTGGGCTGGCCAAGGTAGATTTTTACTTTTTGTTCCTAAGTAGACAACAAAGTGACTACTTGAATGTCTAACTTGTAATTCATTCAAAACCCATCCGAGATTGACTCATACTGTAGGTAGGAAACATAAATTGCATAGCAACACATGCTTTGTGTTTCATGCAAAAGAAAAAAAAAAATCCAGATAATGTGGCTGGGCTAAAAACACTATTATTTTAAAATATTCTATCCAAGATGAGAAAAAAGCCTCACATCCCAGGAAATGAAACAAGAGCCAGGCTGGTGGCCAGAGAGGAGTGGACAGCCCAGAGGGGGCTGACCTGGATCCAGCCAGCAGGCAGGGGACAGCAGGAGGCAAGAGGGGTGAATCTGCTCTGAACGGAACCTTCACAGTGGGAGCTAGGTAGCTGGAAGGATCTGAACCCTAAGCCTCCCCAGGCCTGCATGAGTAAAGAGGAAGCGGAGGTCTACAGAAGCAACTACGCTGGGAAACCCAAGGCGAGAAGCCAGAGAAGGCAGGGAGCATCACAACGAAGACGCCTGGTTCCAATGCCAACCCAGACCAAGGTGGTCAGACACAGCTCCCACTAGGCAGTCACCCTGGCACGGCATGGTCCCCCGGAGCATTCGGCTGGGTGGAGAGAAGTTACACATAATGTGTGAGGAATGCAGGACCTTCTAACAGTCTGGCATTTGAGGATGCAAGTTGATGTGACTCAAAGCTGAAGACAGTGTTCACATTCCCAGGGAGCCTGCTTTGGTCACGAACCTTCTTATCTTGCCTCATCTTCCCAAATCGTTACCGACGCAGACATATCATTACTCCAACTGCCGTCTCCTCAACCTCTTAAATTCTAAGCTGTGCCTAGATTATCATTTATTCACCAATCCTTCGCTGGCACATGCAGGGTTCTCCTCCCCCCGTTCTTTCCCATCACAGCCAATACTGTGGACAGTGTCTTGAATTCAAGTCATACAGCTGACTCTGATTCTTCCTACGGCTGACAATCTTCCAGAGGAATTGCACGGCAAGCATGGTGGGCAGAGATTCAACTATGTGACTAATGACAAATAGTACATGGAGAGACTAGGGAGTTGGCTCAGTAGAATAAGTGCTTTCCTGGCAAGTGCAAGGGCCTGGGTTCAATCCCCAGTTCCACTAAAAAATAAAAAAAAAATAGTACATGGAGGTGTTCACTTGCCCAGACCTCCTGTTATCCTGGCAATTGTAACATATTAACTTGGAAAGAAAGTTGTAAGTAGTTGTATTCTTCTAATCCAAGAGCACAGTGCATTTCTGTTCTTTATTCAATATTTTAGACCTTTTAGGAAATATTTCTGGTGTTCTACATATGAGCGTACTCATTTGCTGCACACTGAGTGGCTTAAACAAAGTAAATTTCTCACCTGGCCATTCTGGGGACCACAACCCAAGAGCCTTGTGTTCACAGATTGCAGGGTTGGTTCCTTCAGAGATGGGGGGTAGGGAGATTTGGTCCCAGGCCACTCTCTAGCACTGGGGGTTTGCACGCCATCCTGGCTCCCCTGACTTACAGCAAATCGCCTAACCCATCTCCTCCTCCCTGGCATTCTTCCTGTGTGTGTCTGTGCCCAAGCTTATCCTCTGTGCAAGGTCATCTCCTTGTGGGGCCCACCCTACTCCAACAGTGCCTCAACCCATTTGTGACCGTGGCAAGAACTACAAATAGGATCATTTCTGAGTCCTAGGGTTAGGGTGTCATCATTGGCACTGGGTCACAATTCTAGTTATAAGAGTAGATGTCACCCATATCTTTTTGCTTTTGTTATAAGATGCTGCTCATAATAATATTGCTATAATAATGAGAATAGCATCTTCTTTAAATTACATTTTCCTGTTGCTGGTATTTAGAAAAATGATGTTTTATAAATTCATTTTAGATCCAGCTATATAATCAAATTGTATTAGTTCAATACATTTAGTTGATTGACTTAGATTTTCTAAATAAATATAAAATTGCATTTTCACTCTTAAATATTTATATATTTTCGCCCTACTCTTGCTAGAATCTCAACAACAGTACTGAAGATTTATGTTAGGTAGGTGTACTAGCAGTTTTTCTCTGACCGTACCACAAATGCTTCCCAAATTAAATATATGTACCATGTACATCTGTTTTATATGCTTTTAAATATTCATTTATATGCTCTATTAACTATTTATTTTTCAAATCATACAAACAAGGATTAAAAGCACAGAGGGATTAAAAACTCCTGAGCCTTTTCCTTCCATTTCTGCAGAGAATAAATCCCAGCTCCCTCGGGCACGGCGGGGAGGCTGCCTGGCCTCCCCTCCTGGGAGCGCAGCAAGGGTCTCTGCCTTTATCTCAACTGCCCCTTCAGGTTGCAGCAGACTATGCGGACGCGGCCGCTGATGGAAGGAGGACTTAGACATTTTCGTTTCTTCCACAGTTTGGGGCACATTCAGAATGCAGATTCCTGAAGCAGTTTGAATTTTCTGAGAAAGATCATCCATTCTCTCTGGAGTTCCAAACAGGTGGAGGTCAACTTGGCCTGCCGTTAGCTTACCGCGAAGAGCTCCTGGCTCCACCCCTGCAGCTCGTCTCTCCTCACTTGATCACCTCCGCAGGGCCTTGTGTGTGTATGCGCCTGCAGGGCCAGCAGATTATTTCCAAAGCATTGGGCTTTGGTTCCTTGGATATTAACTACAGGGTTTGTTTCCCACTTATTTCATGATTCATAAAACTACTACATTTGTATTTTTTATTATTCTCTATCTCCTTTTCTTCAGATTTGCTTTGCCTTTTTTTCCAGCCGCATGAGAAAGTTTGTGGCTCAATTTCATTTCACTCTTAGAAGTTTCCTTTTAAATACTGTTAGGTTGCAAATTCTCCCGCAAGAGGCACTCTAGCTGTAGTCACTTCCAGTGTGTAGTTGCGCCCTCTGCTTACCTCTAAACAGACTGGATTTGGCTCTCGTTTCCCTAGTTACACAAAACGCATTTAGAATCTTGTGTAAATCCAACCCTTTGGGGAAAAACTAAACCAGGACTGCCTCTCCTCTCAGCTCCCAATTTATGCTGAAATCAGCTTAAAGCTGAGCCAGTACTCAGAGAAAAGGAAATGAGGAACACAAAGGGGACTGGCAAGACCAGACAGGGAGCCCATGCTGCCCACCTTAGTGGTCGAGGAGGCTCAACTCAAAGGCTTGGCCAAGGCAGGAAGAGAGCCTGGGGTCAGCATGGTGGCGGCCATCTGATAGGCTGAGAGCGCCGATGAGCATCATGCAGGGAACAGAGATCCCACCGAGGCCCCCCTCAGCTTGTGTCAGTGACAGTCACCTGGCCTCCCCGCCCCAAGAGGCCTTCCGCAGTCCATAGACAGTACTGATGTTGGCTTTGGGTTATTGACTGTAGGTTGGAGCTGTAGATCCTTCCGAGACCACTGCTAGAGCTCCATACCCAAAATCTACTGTAAGCAACTGGGACCAAATGAGGAGCTGGAAAATAGCTTAGAGGAAACGCAGTCACACTCTTCTCCCTTCCCACCAGTCTTTGCGTCCTAACACCTCCTGAAGCCTGGGACTTCTAATCCCCTCACTGACTTATCACAGCAGCCACACCACAACTGGCACTCTCTTTATATTTCCACTGCAAGGCTTCCTGGGTGGCTATCATGTGTCTAATGCCCAGATGACCCCATACGTCTGAAAGGCACTAGGTCAAGACCTTTGGGTCCCATTCCTTCACCCTCCCCAGCCACCCCTGCCCCAGCCCATCTGTCTCACAAGTCCCATCAGCCCATCAAACTTTACAGCCAGCTCTCCAATCTGCCCAGTATCTGTTGGCTCAGCACAGATGCACACTGGGCAGCCAGACTGAGAGGCGACAGCTTCCTATCTGTGTGCAATAAACTTGGACTCGTTAAGTATTCTTTTGGGTCCTTCCGTTAGAGTTTCTTCTTTAAGCCAGGTCTGGCACTGCAGACACACCAGACAATCTCTGGGATCTGAGTACACTGGCCCTGAGAACCTTCAGAGCCTGCTAACTGTGGAAACCCGATATTCTTTTTTTCTGCAACAGGTGGGATCCCAACTATGGCTGTCAGGAAACTAGTTAGAGGTGATTCATGAGCTGTATCTGGTGGCACCTGGGCGTCTCACACTGGAAGAAATCTGACAGCTGCCCAAGGCAGTGTGTCCTCTCTGCCTCACATGCCCTTCCCGGGAGCCCAGAGCCCTTGCACACATCTCTTCTAACTGGAAGCCCTCAGGGAGGGCTTCAGCCTGAGCAGGCCTGGGGAAGCCAAGTTCTAGGGGCCCAGAAGACGCTGAGTCTCCGTGGAGGCACAGCCCCCACCAGACACCAAGTGAGCACGGCAAGGCCCCATGCATGTCCACGGCAGCATTATACGCAGGACCCACAAAAGCCAGCATCCTGAGCACCCATTGGTAGAAGAATGGACAAATAAGTGTGCCCCATGCATGCAAGAGGATCTTATAAAAGCAAAGTATTCTGACACATAGCATAGATGACATTGAGGAAAATGAAATAAACCAGTCACTGAAGTACAAATAGTGTTTCATTGCACTTACATGAGGTTATAAGAAAAATTGAATTAATAGAGAAAGCAAGTGGGATGGTGCCAGCAAGAAATAGAATGGGGGCTACAGATGGTGAGTCCAGACTTTCATGTTTGCAGCATAAAAGCTTCTGCAAATCTCTTTCTCAGCAATGAGAATACAGTTAACCCTCCTAAAGTGTACAATTAAAAGTAAATAACATGGTGACTTTTATATTGTGTGTTTTTTACTATAATTAAAAACAAGAAAAAAAATCTGTTCCGTATGTATGACATTTGTGACATTTGCCTTCCACAGTGCTTGGGTTGTGCTGGATCTTAGAATTAAAACCACACACAGCAAAACACCCACCTTGTTGAGTCAGGTGCTGACAGTGGGGAAAACAAACACTCTTCCGCTGTTATTTCACAGTGTCTGTCCCTGATCTCCATCTCTAGGCTGGATGACCCAGGAGCCCTGGCTGGGGCTTAGTAAGACAGGCTCTGTCTTGAGTGAGCTGTGGGACTCCAGCTCAGTAGCCCAGGGACTATTAACTGGGAAGGAAAGAGCAACAGGGAATCCTAAAGATCCTTCCTTTCTCTCAAGAGTGTCCACTTTGCCTCACAAGATGCTGGAGCGACTGCAGAATTCTACCACAGATGAGGATAATCCTGACTCCAGCGTTTGCTCTCTGGTGCTGTGGTCACTTCTAAAAGTGTGCATCGAGCCCACTGAGCCACACACTGCAGCCCTAGATGGGGGCTACTGAGATGAGGGCCGCAGCAGCTACCCCCAAGCACAGGAAGTGCCAGCGTTGATCACCAGGGAGCCTGGAGAATGCTGGCTGGCTGGGCTTCAGCTTCACAGGAGCAGCAACAGGCCTAGATAAAATAAAGAGAGCTGGGAAGTTCCCCATTTTACTTTTTTCTTGATGAGGACCCTCAACAGCACACAGAGCTGGGTTTGAAACCCAACACTGCACAGGGTAGGTGGCTCAAGTGTCCTACACTGTCACAATCTACCTTCCACTCCTGACTCTGCCATTTGGCTGGGCCCCAAAATGACAGCAGGATTCTGCCATGCACCTCAGCCTCCGCGTCAAAGCCGTGAGGAGATGTCAAGGGTCATCTGCTGGCACGCAGGTTAGCTGGCATGACCATCAGAGGGGACAATTGCTGCTGTGACTCCTCTGTGTTGCTGATGGTTCCCTTCCAACATGGTGTTCGAGTTCTTGAAAGAAAGTCAGGCAGGACATATGTCACCTTGTCCAGTGGGAGTTCTAAGGGATGAACAGTCATTTCTACCACTGCGTCAATCCATACTAAGAGGAAGCTCTGTCTGGCCAGAATGTCCAAGCATGATCCTCAGTTTACTAACACTCCAGCTTGAGAGCTTTGGACTTCATGATGAGGCAGCGTGTGTTCAGTAGAGACCATACTGGAATTTTTTATTAAGTCTTCTCCAGAGCTGGTTATAGGATCTTTACTTGCAAGGGCAGTGGCAGGAGTGGGCCACAGTGCCCAGGCAGCCCTGTGATCAGGAGGAGAAACCCACTCTACAGTGGGCTGAGTTGCTGAGTTAGGATAGGCCAAGCAAGTTTGGTACAGGAAATGTACTTTCCACAGAGGAACTTTCCTCTTACAACTGGTTTCCTGGGATGTAGGGTGTTATAAGTACCAGTGCCGCCCTACTCCTTAATGATGGGCCAGTGTCTCAGTCCCTCAGTTTCCCATGAACAGGGAAGGTGTGAAGGTTATGTGGCAAATGCAGACAAGTTTCCTGATACTTACTTATCCAACAATGAGTAATTATTGGTGACCACACAACCCTGCCGATAGAGAGGTTGGTTAACATTATTACCTTTGCTCAAAACAGAGCGCAGCAAGATTCTGAGAGGTCAAGTATACCAAGCTAGCTGGGGGAAAAGAACAAGAAGAGCTTTTGACCAAATTGGGAAGTCTCCTGACACCCATGAAGTCAAACAGGGCTTTTATTTTTCTTGTGGAGGAAGTTATTACTAAGAAAAGTCCTAGAGAAGAATCACAGAAGAAGGCCATGCCCTTGAGGAATCCACCTCTTACAGCCTAGGATATTTTTGTTCATGATTTGTTCACCAGAGAATAGATGCCCAATAAAATTCAGGGAGGGAAGGGATTGAGGTGCAGTCTTGAACCTACCCTCAGGGCACCTCTGATTACACAACTCTTGTTCAACACTTCCGCCCAGGCCCCTTCACCCCTGGCCATCCCACAGAGCCAGTGCTGGTAACCTCCCCAGCACCTCTCTGCCAGAGGGGACACCTGACTGAGCACAAGCCCTGCACACAGCTCCCTCCATACTAGAATCTGCAAACCCCCCTCCAGAGTGCTAAAGAAGACGGTGCAGGCTGGTGAACAATAACCAGAATGGCAGCCTTGGACCACATGCTTGAGGACACAGCCTCATGTGAACCTCAGGCCCCCTTCCTTGGAGAGTGGTGTGGAAGCTGGGATTGCTCTGGTGGCACTCTCCAGAGCCTCATCTTGGTTCCCTGTGTAGCCCAAGGATACGTCTTCACTTGGTAGTCACTGCTCAGGACACTCAGCTGAAAGCCTATTTCAGAGCTAGGCCAAGTCTCTGAGGTGGGCTGGCTCAGGCAGAGCAGGATTCAGTTCTCTCACTTGTCTGTATCCCACCACCACCCAAGAATGGCCAGTAGCACTTGCCTAAGGACAGAGCTCCAGACAACTAGAGACAACAGTGTGTGTGTATGTGTGTGTGTGTGTGCGTGTGTGTGCGTGTGTGTATGTGTGTTGCTTCATCTCGACTATAGATTTGAATGGGTTAATAGTTACAAAGACAGGTGAAGGGCAGTGAAGCTGCCCAGCCCTTCAGAGGGTTTCCCCTTTGACAAGCTCAGAGTTGAATGAGCTATGGGGTCTGCTTGGAGAAAGAAGGTCACTGGATGGGACTGGGGGTGTACCTTTCCGGGGTTCTCATCCACCCTGCTTCCTGCCTGCCCCGAGGTGCCACTCTCTCTCACTTTGCCTTTCTCTGGGTGTTTCTGCTTTGGAGCCAGTGAACCATGAGCTGAAACTTCTGAAGCCATGAGCCAAGATAAACTCTTCCTCCTCTCAGCTGTGGACAGCAGCCATTTCTTCCCAGCAGTGGAACTGTGACTAACACAGAATCACATACTTAGATGTGTGTGTGTGTGTGTGTGTGTGTGTGTGTGTGTGTGTGTGTGTGTGTGTGTAGCAACTGAACCCAGAGATGTACTTCTAATGAATACAGTG